>VYXB01006335.1:0-53952 GCA_013397135.1 Pachyramphus minor
CCGCCCGGCTCCCCACCCAAATAATGGTCCCTGGGCAATAACAGCGCAGAACACAGTACCACCTGAGTAGAATTAGCACTTGCACAGCTGGTGGTAAAAGCAAAGTAAAAGGCTAATCACATTTCTTTGGATTATTTTGTAAAGTGGAATTAATTCTTGTGAAAAATGCCAAATAAAGAATCCAGAAGCAAAGTCTTCATCAATTTGGATCAGAATCCACTCCTGAGTGAGAACCCAGCCAAATCCAATGTGCAGAGCCAAGCCAGGGTGCCACGTGTTTCTTGCTGAAAGGGCAATGCCCCCTGCCCCCCTAGGGCAGACAGACTGACCTTCTCAGTCCTTGACATCTTAAATAAGGTTGCCAACAATAATGATACCTAGGGATCAAAATACCCACCTGCTATGTATTAGACTGAGAAAAGCAGCTGCCTGGATGCTATTTACAGTGAAATGTGTTTAACTTAGAGCGAAGTACTTGCCCAAATGCAATAGCTCAGAGGAAGGGCTGTGACTTTCTCTTGGTACAGGGTGGTGGTCAGTATTTCATGTGAGAAGGGCACTTTCAGTACACTGTGAACAGACTGCTACATGCAGAAGCATCGCCCAGCAAATGACAGATATTTGCACTGAGAATGGCAGGAACTAGCCAGGCCTGCTTTGGAAAAGGGTTTGGAGACTAGATGGTAACCACAGGCTCACTGCAGCATTTAGAACAGATGAATAAACGCAACTTTAAAGTTCTTTGTTTTGAACTGTGACTATTCACTAGTAAGACCAAACCTCTTTGGTGAGCTACGGAAATTTAACTCTGATGTAAACTTCAAGTTAGGATAAAGAGGAGGATTTCAGCAGCTCCAATCGGTACATGTAAAGGTTATATAAGGTTATTTTCATTTTTCTTCATGAGGATCTTTTTCTTCTAAATGTATCAAAAAGCAAGGTTAAACTTTTTCAGATAAGACTACAAAAAGAAAACACTGATGGTGTTTTATGGCTTTAGAAGGGGAATAGCTTTGAAAGACATTTCAAAAGATAATGGTTGAAAACTAAGCCATCTTGCCTCTCTATGAGCTTCCTACACCTAATAGGAAATCCATTTGAACCCAGAAACTGTATGCTTGCATGGAAAGAGTTGTTTCTGCCTTTCATCAAAGTTCCCCTGTATGAAAAGCTAGGCAGCCTGAGGAAAAGAGTATCTCATTATCATGCCTCTCAAAATCTTTGCAGGTTTATATTCTTTATTCTATTTTCGCAAATACTTTCAAATAATAAAAACTTCGGGCAAATATTAGATTGAAACTGTAGAAAAACAAAATACAACTTAGGACATCTATTCCACAAGGTTGTTCTATTATTATATTATTAATATAATATAATAATATAATAATGGCCAGACTTCGCGAACGAAGATCTGGGGAAGGTCTTTGTACGCCTTCCAGCCTGCGCATTGGATTTATTTTAGGTGGGACACAGTGCGCGCAGAACTGAGCCCACCCTTTAATCCTAAGGTTCATCTGCCGGGGCCAAGCGAGCTTGGACAGTGGCAGCGAGGTCCTCAGGACGTAGGTGGATTGCCTTACAGGGCTAACGGGCTCCACCTGCCCGGGGAGTGTCCCCGACTGGGAATCGAACCCGGGCCTCGGCAGTTACAGTGCCGTGTCCTTAACCACTAGACCACCAGGGGCTCCCTCTTACATTTACTAATGCTCTTAAAAGTCTGCAGTGACAGGATTTTTCTCTGGTTTGACATGAAACAGCTCTTTAAACACAGGCCATATCAAAAAACTTCTGACTACTTGGACCTGAAGCACCATTCTCTGTGTTCACTCTGTGTTTCTCTTAAATCTAATAAAAAATAAGACTATATTCGTCCACCTTGATGAGCAATGGCTTTAATTTTCCTAGTGAGTTGTGACCTTTTAAGCAATAAGCAGAGTATTATGTAGGCATTGTTGCTAGTAGATGTTTGGAAAATATGGAACAGGGGAGGTATTCCATTCTTATTTCCTGGATTAAGCAAAAAACTACTCTGAACATTCTCAAATAGACACATTGTACTTGTGTATTTGGCAGTATTTTCTACCCAGGGGAAAGAAAACACTTAAGTGATTTTCCACAGCTTGTACATGAAATTGGACAAAATAACTTCACTACTTCTTGAGGAATCCAAGAAATTACTATATTAGCCGAGTGTTAGTAATCTAAATCAAAACAGCAAAAGATGCCAACTGTATTACTTGAAATGCTGACCCTTCTCTCAGCTAAGGCTCACTGATCTTCTGTTCCCAGAGTAGGGACATCAGTGGGTCAAACAAACAGCTCCACTTCCACAGTTGTTGGTTAGGAGTCACCTGAACATGTTAATACCCTTCATCTCCAGAGGAACTTTATTCAAATATAATGTTAATCAAGAAGCTTTTTTCCCAACCTGACCTCTTTCTCTTGATTAATTCAGTCTGAGAAATGGAGCTGGTTTGGTTTGCGTGCCCAGCCCTACCTTCTTTTTGTTCTTTAATTTATAAATGTGTCAAATATAATTAAAACTGTCAGAGGCCAAGATTAAATCAAACAAACTGTAAACATTGCTTGTGTTATTTGGTTGATGCAAAGTTTTCACCATAAAAGGCTTTTAGATAAATTAATTTGGCTATTAGATTGCTGCAGCACTGAAACTTTGCTCCAAGTGTTTGAACTTTTCAGGGACACTGTCAGGTCAGCTTAGATTCAAAACCTGATATATATGGCTGGGATTCTGAAATTGCCTAAGGGAATTAGGTACCTGACTTCTACTGAAAGTCAATGTGTGGTGGGAAGTGAATTGACTTTCTGCAGGAATTAAATGCCTTTGAAAAGTCTGTTCATGTCCTTGAAAAAAGAGACCCATATCCTTCAGGGAGATAAATGAATGTAGCTGCTTAGACATCACATAGCCAGCAAAGCACCTGATGCACAAATATTACAAAACCTAAACTAGGCAGAAAATCCCAAGAGCCATCTTTGCTTATTTGATTGTATTTTGGTTAGCAGTAAATATTTCCTTTCAATATGTAATAATTATATTGTTCAATAATGATGTTATTAAGTTGTGGCATAACTAAGGCTAACTTCCAGTAGATTACTCCTTTAAGGAGTTTCAGTCTGCCAGGCTGCAACCTGCAGTTTAATCCACTAATTTTAGTGGTATTCTATAAGTGCAGACCTCTTAAGTGTAGATTTAGAGGCTCAATACATCCAAGGTTTCCACCAAAGCATTTTTGCCTTAAAAACCCACACCCATATTTCATTAGCCATCATGCAAAGGCATAGCAGGCAATAAGGAAACTCATTACTTTTGAAAGCAGGTTTCTGTTGTTGACTGAAATTTTAGTGTTACACAATATGGCATTAAAATTTACACAGCTTTGAAATAAGATCTCTGACTATTTCCTTTAATTCCTCATTGCTACTTTAAAGAACAATGCAAGAAATACAACATTTTCTGTATTTTTACTGTAACTTATTTTTCACACAGGATGGGCATTTGTCACTCCTACACTGAATTCTGCTCTTTTTTGGCACATTTAAGTTTGTGTCTCCACATGTTTTATGAATTTAATAATTTGATGTTACATTATGCACAAAGCTTTTTGGGATTTCTCTGTCCAATGCCTTTAGAAAAAAAACCTGTAGTGGTACCATGGGACTCGAGTTAGAAATTTCCCTCTCTAAGAATATTGGTCTCCTTGGTAAAGCTGCCTCATTCAATGTGTAGTGGGACTGTTATAAGATAGACTCAATGGCAAAATTAGAGGTCTTTTAGGGACAGGATGACATCATTATACAAGATGGCACAGGGACAGAATATGCCAGTCCTTCATCTCTGGAACAGCAATTCACATCTGAATAGAGGTGATCAGTGCAGTTATTCCCTCATTATCTTCAGTGGACATGAAATCCAACCCCAAAACCAGTGCATAGTGCCTTGCAACTGGAAGGTTTGTATCATGAGGAAGGCAGTGCTTGAGAGAGCAGAAGGTCAGGACTCAATGAAAACAAAGTTAGTGTACACCAATGATCTCAGACAGCCTTGCCAAATCTCTTTGATCACGACTATTAGTCCCTTGCTGTTACAACCATAGATGTTTTCAGATCTGTTGAAAATAGCTGATAAGATTCCTCTGTGGTGATGAATAACCAAGGTTTGGTACCACAAAGAATGAAACAGAGCAACAGAACTGTCTGGTCTTGAGAGCACCTGAAATCATCTGAAGACCATCTTAATGATTGCTCAAATAATGGGTCAAGTCCTAAACTATTTCTGCTAGTCGGCAGCATGAGGAATACATCAGTAACAGTGAGATCTCAGGGTTAGAGGCAGCAGACAGAGGCATTGCTGAATGAATTTGAAAAGAAGGCTTCAGAGTAGTACTTTTCTGTTTTTATATTCAAGTATTTTTATTGAGAGAGGTTGAGACAAAGAATGTCTTAGAATAAAAAAAAAAAGGTGTAACAATGTTATGGATCTTGGTTATTATAATACCATGTAAATTAACTCTGTGGCAATTTTTGCAATACATAACCCCACAAAAACTGTTTTTGTAAACCAAAGTTAGGGTTTGGGAGCTGGCTCAGATGCAAATGGATGCAAATATGAAGGGATACTGCTAGGGCTATTCCACTGCTGCACAGCTGAGTTAACAGATATCAGAATTTGGACTAATGACTTCAGTTCTAAGCTTTCCTTATAACTAAGGACATCAGGATTTGACTTTAAATCAGGATTTTACCTCTAATAAAGTCAAAAGAGATTGCAATTCTTTTCACTAGTTAAGTACATTTATTGAATATCTGGAGTTAGTTTATTATATGAAAGAATTCCAAGCTTTTGTTTTCAAATTCAAATATTGCTTTAAATGAGTATCAAAATGTTATTCTATGGTATTAGAAACAAATAAAAGAACTTTTGGCCAGAATGAAGAAATAGGATATGATATTAATTCCTAATACAAATTAAACTGAAGAATCTATTTGCATTGTTCGATATGAGAGAAAATGAGAACTGCATAATGGTGTTTTAAATTCACTAAAATTGTAGTATTCTGAAAGGCTTTCTGGCTGTGAGGCAACATTTAGTCCTGATGCATGTACTATTCTTTTCCAGTCCTTTGTGACCAATCCTACTTATTTACGCTCTCATATACTATTTAGCTTTAATGCATTGTGTGGTTAAAGGAGATCAGGAATTCAGTCCAGTCTTCCTTAAATTCTTCCTAGACTTTATGTTAATTTGATCTCTTATTTTTCCAGTTACCTAATAAAAAGGGTGATTTCACTGTCATTAAAGATCACCTCTTTTCCTGTTTTCATGTTCTTTTCACTGTTATTATTCTTCTTATTGAAATTTCCTTTCTGATCATAATGAACACTCAGAACATTTCATTGAGTAAAATGAGGAGTTAAACATTTTCTACTTCCCTAATCAACACCCTGTCATTATCATCACTAAAAGCCAGAGAAACAGGTGAATAATGACAGAATTACATGAAAGAGAAAAAGGACACTGCCAAAGTGATTCTGTGATCACAGTCATTTATAATAATACCTGGATGCTGGCATGACAATCTAATTGCATACTAAAGCCTGTTGTGTAAACTTAGTTACTAGTTGCACTACACAATGCTGATACTCAATTGCTTCAGTCACAATTGAGCCAAATATGAACAGAAATTTGACAAGTCTCTGATTGGTACTGTAGAATAATTCATACCACTCATAAATATGTCAGTTTTCAATTTAATTTGATATTTTTGAAACAGAAAGCCACAGTGATTCTAGAAGAAAAAGTAGCCTTGAAAAAAATCATGTTTTGCAAATGAAGAGAAGAAAACAAAAGTGGGATAAATTTTTATTCTATCACTTTTGACAGTATCCTCGTAAAGGAAAGACTAAATTAAATTCTAAGGGCAAAATTCTCTCCTCATTCACATCACAATAGCTCCAGAATATACCTACCAACTTTCATACTATTTTTCATTAAATTAGATCTGCAATATCACAAAGAAAGGCTGATTCCTCTTTTGGTCTCAGATAAACTACTTTCAGGAAACAGGTATGATAAGACAGAAAGCTCAAAAAAAAAAAAATCTTTGAATTAAGAATACGTGCAGTAGACACACTTGGTTTCTTCCCATCCCACATATTTCTCATCCTGAAATCTGTGTTTCACATAAATGGAAAAGAACAGGACATGGAAATTTGATTTGAAGGTTAAATTAAATTCCTTCTGCACTGACCTGCTTGAGCAGCAGAAGGATGGGAAATAAGAAAGGCTGGGACTGGTGCAATTCAAAAACATTAAGAGACAGCCCCAAAAAAGTGCCAGAGGTCTTCCATCAGCCTGTGCTGCCACTCTCTTCCTAGCTGTTTCCACTTGATTCACATTGTTTCAATATTTGTTGAAATGGTTCACACTGTTTCACTGTTATTATTTTACCTATCCACACTTGTCTCTGCCAGTCTGTTATTCATAATTGCCAGGGCTCCAACCCCACCAGAGAATCCGTTTTGCTTTGAATTACAGCTCATTTGCCTTGGATACCCATTAGCAGTTTCTGACAGCTGTTTCTGCATGATGGCCAATGACACTTTATTTGAGGCCAGGAAGTCTTTCATGGAGATCATCTCTCCTGACAGACGGCGTCCGTCTGTGTCACTCTCATTGACAACATCAGTCTCGATGGAGATGTTTCTCTGGCTGCGCACATTTCCAGGCATTACCACGTTCCTCCGTGAACGAAATAATCTTCTTTGGCATCTGTGGCAGCACTTGCAGGACAACTTCTTTAATATCCAGTTTATGGATTGTTTGATCACAATAGAGATCACATTGAATAAGGAATAGATGCAGCACACCCCCATGAGTATGAAGACAAAATTGCCAAAGCGGTAAAGGCCTTGGCTTTCATACTTGATGTTCTGGCTACTGACCAGGTCACCAAAACCTATGGTGCTGAAGGCCACGAAGCAGAAGTATAGTGAGTCAAAATAACTCCACCCTTCAATTGGTGCGTACATTGCAGAGGCACAGCAGGAAATGATGAGTGATGCTACACATAAAATCAGCATGACATAGTACACAGAGGGCTTCCAGCCCACCAGGCTGTCCACCTCAGACGTCCCCGAGCCCCGACGGCTGTTGTGAGGGAGAACGCCTTTCCTCCTCAGCTGTCTTTCATGGCAGGACTTCATGACATAAGCTATGACTGTGATCAAGCGTTCCAGGAACAGGTTAAAGAACAAAATGGTCCCTGCACATCCTATAAGGCCGTAAAATATCAGAAAAATTTTGCCTCCAACAGTGGCTGGGGTGGTCATACCAAACCCTGGAAGACAAAACAGAACAGTTGAAAAAAAATCCCAAAAACACAAACTGTAGGAAAATTAAACCATGTCAGGAATTTATCACATGCAAGAGCGACAAAATGGCAGCAAATCCCTGTGGTACAGCTCAGCTCTGCAAAAACGCAAAGACACTCTCCCCAGCTGTAACCCACTTGTGCTTGACCTTGTCCCAGCTGTAAGGGGAAGGAACTCATGCCACTATTTCCTCCAGAATCAGAATGAAACAAGTGAAAAACAAAAAAAAAAAGCAGAAGAAAACACATGGGAAAGAAAAGAGAGTTTAGTGGAGATCTGAATTTTGGTGGGTTGCTAGGTTCACTCTTTCTCTTCTTGTGCCTTGGATTTCTTCCCGGCTTTGGAGTTATCACACCTGCTTTCTTGTCTCAGGTGCTGTTCTGAAGCAGGGATCTGTCCTGGGGGTGGCTCTTACCTTCCAGGGGTCCATCCTCACCAAATCTTTGTAACACAAGCCGAAATTTTTTGAGGCTCACCTAGCTCCTGCTGTAAGTTCAGGTGGTGCATCACCCAGCACTCAGCACCCACTGTAGCTGTGTATGCCTAGGCCGGGGACACACACCAGCCCCTGACAGGATCAGCAGATCCTTGTGAGGGTCCGCAGTAGGCATTAAAGATGTCCTGCATCAGGCCTTGGTGTCTGTCACCTATTATCCATCCCTTTTTAAATCAACATTGCTGATTTTTTCCCATTTCTTTGTGTCCCACTCCACAGCTCAAGTCTGTATGTGAGTCTTATCAGAAATCTCCTCTGGTCTGATTCCCTGTAACGGGATTTCTCAGATCAGAGGTGCTTCAGTCTTCTCTCAAATCCTTCCCATCCTAAAGCCTGAAAATAGTAATTTTGTTTTGGTTAAAGCTGTTGATAAGACAACCTTGCTTTAACAGGATATTACTAAAAAATAAAACGCTTGTTCAGAACATCATTGGGCAAATTGGAGTAACACTCATGATAAATCTTTGCTGCTGTTTTATTAGGATTAATAAGGGATTCCATTACTGAACAACTAAGCCAAAACAATCTTGCTGAGAGGACAGAAAAATCATGCTGGACATGAGACTTTATTTGTTTCTTTCTCTTTGTAACTATGAGATGCTAATTATGAAATAAAGATATAAGGCTGTTGGAAATAAAGGACATTGTATTTAATGGGATACACTTGTGCTTGGAAGACAAGACAAATGCAGTGTGAAAAAGACCATGTTTCCATCAGTGCTGAACTATTTTCCTCTTTCCCTTCAGTGGAGACCTACTACCAACACGGATTTCTTTCTAACAGTGGTCCTCACACTGTTAAGCGACAGCCCTCGGCTTCACCCCTCCACCACAATCCCCGCTAATAAGAGCTCCAAACGTGGGCGCCCAAGGGTCACTGCACTTTTGCCTCATCCACAATCAAACCGCAGCATCAAGTGGTCCTACAGCAGGCTCCAGCCTCCTCATCAAATTTCTGTGCTAGAGAGAGCTGGTCTGCAGCTCTCTGTGGGTGACACATAACAAGAGACAAAGCACAAAGGCAAAATGTTCTTCATGACAAGATCTTCTTGCTGGTGTCCCCCTTGGCACACAAATATTTCCTCTTGATTTTCACCTTCCCATGACCTGATGCCTCTATAATCCTAGCTTTGATGCTTACTTTCTGGGAAGGCTGGCTTATATGCAAGTCATGACCTCCACCCTGTGGACAGATGCATAAAGACCAATGGACAAAAGGAATCTCTCTGCAGCCTGGTGGGATCTGCCCAAAGCAGTGGTGAGGAGGGCAGTGAGAGGCTGCCACGTCCCTGACCCACCCTGTTCCTTGAAGAAGAGAAGCAGCTGCAGGCTGTGCAGGGGTGGAAAGGTGAGGAGCCTCTGGAACAGGGTCAACAGTATTAGGGACTGGCATGCATCTCCCAGAGCATAAAGCAAATGCCCTGGGAAGAGAAATGCAGTTAAGACTCACACCCTCAGCATGGCTTTAGGCTTTTGGGCTGCTTCCCACAGGTTCCTCTCTGGATCCTTCCACTGGCATCATGGCCAGAGCCTGAGCTCCTCAGGTTTTGTTTGTTTAGTTAACTGGATTTTGTTGCTGAGTTCCATTCTGTGTGGTAAAAAAATCACTAGCAAAGGGTCAATCAGCACTGGGAAATCACGGTGAACCATGAATACCAAAAGATGCAGGACATTGATCCAGAGAGGCAGTGAGTCTCAGTATGACTGTCCCTTGTATGACTCCCTCCTGAAGAGGAGGAGCACTCTTTTTTACCTTCTGGATTAGATGTAAAACTTTTTTTTATTTTTCTATTTACAGATCTCCACATGATAGCAATCAATACTAACATTTCCAAAGAAATGCTATAATGGAAGACCTGAAAGCAGCATAAAGATACTAGTTTAACAAATTTTCCTTTGAAGATAATGAGCTGTAAGCTTTTAGTCCCAGAAATTATTTAATTTCCTGAAATGCCTTGTATATTTCCATTTATTGGGCCACATTATGCCTGGTTAATTTTGACCATCACCATATTACAACTGGGACTAATTTGTGACACTGTATTATAGATTAGATTAGTATTTGTTTGACAGTAAATGCATTTTTCCCCAAATGGACTTCTGAGGTGTCTGAAATATGTATAAATCCAAGTAAATTGAGTTAATTGCTTCAGCCAAGAAATGCAAGACAGCAAAATTGTAAAAGGTTGACACAGTTAAAATTAAATTAAATCTATTCTTTTGGAATTTTTATGACAGAACTTCTCATTTCAAAATATCAAAACCATAAACTCCCTACTTTTTTTATTAAATGTCTTTTTTATCTTTCATTATAGTATGGGAGAACGGAGTCTGGGGTGCCACTGCAGCATTAAAAACTGAAATACTGTGAATTTAATTTTTTTTTCCAAAATGTAAAGTGAATAAATGCCTGGCAGGTTTCCGCATAGCAGCTGAGGCTCTGACATTCCACTTGAGATGTTGTGTACCTGACTGAACTAGGGACGAACTGAACTAGGGACTAACAGGCCTTCTGTGTTTCATTACAGTCAGGTTAACGGTTGACTATCCTAAGGAAATGTTGTTATCAATGTATTTATCTCTTTTCTTATATTTTTTATGACTGTTAAAATGTGCAGTTGTCAGCAAAGAGCCTCAGAGACTTTGCTCTTATCTGCTTGCATTTTGAAAACTGACTATTGATACCTAGACTTTTCTGCTATTCTTTTAAAGCAGTTCTTTATCAGTAGTAGAACTCTACTTTTCATCCCATTAGTTTTCTTTCTTTATTTCTTTAGAGGCTTTGATGAGGACATTTGTGTAAAAGCTTTTCCAAAGTCCAGGTACACTGTGATTTTTGTGAGATATGACTTCCCTCTGCAAAAGCTGCATCACCTTTTCAAATGTCCTGACTTATTATATTCTTGTTTACACTTTCCTAATGTGCCTTTATTGAAGACAGATTTACTGACCCATGGTTTACAGGAACATCTTTGCAGCCTGTTCTACAAATTGTTGTCACACTTGCTACCTTTTCTTCTCTGGGCACCAGACCTGACTTTAGGCTACCAAGCACACTCTGTTACGCAGCATTTTCATGGTTGAGTTCTTTCGTAAGTCCTTCACAAAAAGCTTTGGTCCTGGAAGTTTGAAAGAGACTAATCAAATGCAAGGAATAGAAGAGAAACCAACAGTCAAATATATCAAAGGTAAATGACTTAGTGAACAATAACAGTACCAATCTGACCCATGGAGCAGAACAATGAAAGAGAAAGAAGTTACATTGCAGATCTAGAAGCAAATATAAATGAAACTATGAAATTGTATAAAAGAGGAAATAAAAGCAGTGGCTGACACTTGGAGACTACTTGAAAATACAAAATTGCTTCTTGTGAAGAAGAACTAAAAACAGGAAGCAACTGCAGGAAAAAATGTTGATGATTTTATGGTATGAGAGAATGTTGATCAAATTCACTGAATTTTATTTTACAAGCTGGGTGACATCTCTTGAAAAAGTTGTTTTGAGTAGCAATTGAGATTAGAGTTAATCAAGTGGGAATCAGATCATTCTGAGTTGGAGAAATTGAATGTTTTTAAGGTGCTAAAAAGTGTTTCAATCTATTAGTTAGACACGTCTTCAGACATGGCATTGTAATATCACCATTGATAGAAATGCATGACAAATCCTAACTTTACCAGCCCAGCAATGAAGGCAGCCTTCTTAGTAAAAATTTTAGGTTCCTATTTTGAAATCAGTATCATACTGATTTGCCTGTGTCCCATGATTCATTGACCACTGTAAACTGTTTTTATCTTTCCTAATATTCAGCTGAACTGAGCAAGTACATTCCTTGTATCTTCAATTTTCTTTCAAGTTGGAAGGAATTTACACTCCAAGTAGAGCCAGCAAAAGTTTTCTAAATGCACCTCCTATGCAAAATAAATGTTCAGATTTTGTTTTGGCAGCAAAATCTCTATTATGAAGTCTGTTAGTGCAAAACATTATAAAATCCACCTGTGTGTTCAGTTTATATTGTGTGGACATTCCAAAAGGATACACTCATAAAAAAGAAAAATTAAAAAGTGAAATCACATTGGTAATATAATATAATCATCCTTCATGATTTCCTGAAGTAAGTACTGGGTATAAACAGAGAAAAACGAGCAGCTGTAATTCTTATCAACAAACAGAGTTTGATAAGAAGGACTGAGGTCCAACAGGAAATTCTCCTAAAGCAGAATTCTCCAACAGAGGTCAAACAGTGA
Source organism: Pachyramphus minor (assembly GCA_013397135.1). Taxonomy (NCBI): domain Eukaryota; kingdom Metazoa; phylum Chordata; class Aves; order Passeriformes; family Tyrannidae; genus Pachyramphus; species Pachyramphus minor. The sequence goes on from VYXB01006335.1 coordinate 12,137, forward strand.
AAAATGTTAAGCAGATATTAGTCTCAATCTAACAGTAAAATGATTATATTGAAACCTAACAAGAGGAAACAAGCATCAACTTTTTATAATTAACCAATTCTACAAAAAAAATCTGGTTTCTCTATTTTCCTTCCTCAATACCTTGATCCATCAGCCCCTGAAAACTTAGAAAAGCTGAATTAAAACACCTCCCTTCTCCAACAGCCATCCCTCTGCTATGAGGCTGTGCAGTGTTCCCATCCAGCCCTTCTCACTTTGCCTGGGTCCCCCAGACCCATCACATCGCCTTCCCCAGAACCACCCACATCCTGCCATGTCACACACACAACACTCAGCCTCAGAGAATCCATCTGCCTATTTCAGGACAATATTAGGTAATTTCATATTTTCTGTTGCAAGCTGCTTCAGTGCTACCAACCACTGTAAACATTTTTCCTGGATCATTAGCCACACTTATCTCTCTCTGCCTGGTGACACATGGTTGGGCATTTTGTGTTTTAATTCTGTATGTCCTGACATTCACAGGTTGCATTAATTTAAACTTTAGTTTTCATTTCCTGGTGCACTTGGTGCCAGGAAAGAATATGAGAAACAGTTCACCAAACCTAATCCCTCATGAACCAAGCCTCGAGCACCTCATATAGAATGTGTGAAGGAAGACTAGGACAGGCATACAGATTTCACAGTTAATTTTGGATCATGAGGTTGGGTCTTTCTATTGTTCTGCAAAATATCTCTCTTTTCTGGGAGGTTTCATTTCCTTTTTGAATGTGTGCAGTTTGCTGCTCCTGCCCTTCCCACAAAGAGGAAGTGGGTAGAAAGAAGGGGCAATGCTATAGCAACAATAATGAATCATTGTGAAGTCAGAAATTGAAATATCATCAGAAAACAGCATTCCAGTTTAGCCTACAACCAGAGCTCTTTGTGATGTTGTGTCTGTATTCCTAATGTATTTTCTATTTATTTGTTTATCAGCTCTACTTTGGAAGTGATTCACTGGGGAGATTATGAATGTCACCAGTGGAACAGACACGGGAAAATGACTGAGGATCATGACAAGTGTGAAATAAACTAAACAGGATCAAGACTTTCAACTGCAGTGAAAAAATCATCAAGAAAATAGTAATTAGGAAAGAGAAATATAGGAAGTCTTAGATACCTGCAAAGATACTGACCCTCCTTCACTCAGACACGTTTTGTGCTTCTAAAAGAGGGACAGAAGAAACAACTTTAACAGAAGCTGTACTTCAAAGACTTGAGAAAATGTCCTGTACTGTGCACTGTTCTGACAGTGTGCAGACACTAATAATTTGGCAAAATTCACTTCTGCCATGATAGCCTACTCTGATGCTCTCTGAGCAGAATAAGTAGTCCTAGCAAAACTAGTTCTACCAGAGCAATTCTCACCCGTAGGGACTCCTGAAAGAACAGCTAAAGTACTCCCAAATATTGTCACATCACTTCCCTTATGACATTGCTATATCAGCAAGCTTGTAAGTGTCCTGTTCCGGAAAGGAACAAGGACATTAAGTCCTTCTTTCCAGGAAGAGAAGAAAAAGATTCATTTCTGTGAGACTTCCACTGTGTAAGAGGACACAACCATGGAAGCAGGCACAGTGCTGTCACAAATAACAGCACCTAAAAGCTAAGAGTTTGTTGCTGACAGCAATAAACCTGCACTTGGGTCCAATTTCTGATATGAAAAAAAATCTCTAGTGTCATTTATTTTGCTAAATCGTTGCAGAAACACACACACACACACACACACACACACACAGAGACCTCTGTGATTTCCCATCAGTGGAAGATCAGCATGTGGCTGGCTGGTGAGACACATCCATGCATGTTGTCACAACCATTAATTTCAGTATCTTGATCATCTCTCTGATGAGGAGGGGAGGATGAGCTAGCCATGAACCTTTCCTTTACTGCAACAATTATTTGATAAAACAATATTTTACTGGGGACAGCCTGGTGTGTGGTAGCATGTATTTAATTGGCAATGCTGTTTTCTTGTGCAGATGGCTATGTGGGGGAGAAAGGCTCAGCCTGCCCAGGGAGTCAGGGATACATGGGTATAACAGCACTCCTTTGTGCTGTATGCTCTTCTGTTTCCAGATCTACCTGCTCAAGCGAACTCTGCACCTCCTGCCTGGGCAACTCCAGCACTCCAGAGCTGTAAAAGCTGGAAATGTCTCCAGGGCTCTTACAGCTGAGTCATATCTGCAGACAGACTGCTATGATGAGTGCCCAGCTACTTGGTGACCTGGGACCTGCCCTGGGTACTGTGGCTTCTATCTGTACCAGTCTGCACCTGCAATGTCATGCACAGGCAGGATGAGAAAGGTAACCTTCTGCAGAGCTCCTAATAGGGTTCAGTCCGTTTCTAAAGGACAATACTGATGCTGAAACTGAAGGTATAAGGTATAGATGAAAAAATAAATACCCAATGTTACCAAATACAAGCTACACTTTCTCATATTGAGATCTTTTTCACTCTAGAAGTTGTTTGAAGACTTGTCACAGCTGACAGACAGCACTTCTGCCAGGTTAAATGAGGCTTAAAGACTGGAGAGAGATAATTCTTCAAGGGCTGCACGAGTCGTGTGCTCAGTCTGTGCCACCAAGGGATAGAGGACTTGTGTAAAAGACTGTGCATAACATAAGAGATGGTGCATACCCTGCCAGAAAAGGCTTTTGTAAACCCAACCCTGTGACACAAATGTAGGCTAGTGTTATACCAAGTGTGAATGGGACTTCAAGGTTAGAAATAGCAAAACCTTGGGCTTTCACTGATTTGTTCCGGAAAGCATCAGAAAGGCTGGTTTTGTGTTAGTGTGTGTGATAATGCCTGTATTTAACACAGCAAAGTTCAGCCCACAGTGAGTCACTGTTAAAAACTGTCTGGAGAGCTGGGTACGTGTTACTGCCCTTCTTCTCTCCTTTCACATATAGAAACTGTATCTTCTGCCTTGAACAGAAACCTAGCTTAAGAAAAGCTTCAAATGTTAAGAAATCTAAAAGACATAAGTAGGAAAAATGCTAAAGGGACAAAATTAAATGAACAATATAATATAGAAATGATTTTTAATAGACATCTTGATGGGTCTGTTGGCACAACCATTATAATGTCTGTGTAGCCCTTAAATAATACATGACTCTTTGGGAGTCTGTAATTTTCATCATTGTAAGATTTTCACATAAGATAATTTATGGAAACCTTGTGATTCTGCTTTATATGATTAAGGTTATGTTTTATTTAAGGTTCACTCCAGGTCTTCTGTAAGAAATGTACACAGCCTTGTTACAGCTCCTGTGTGATAATAATTTCAATATATAAATGCTTTACACCTACCTTTGGGTTTCCATTTATAATTTTTATGTAATTTTTGATGCTAGAGGTGTTATGCTTAGTGCCTTTCCATCAGCCCAAGATAGATTTGTAAGTCTGCACATCTTTTGCATTACTACAGGGAGAGAACAAAGGGCTCAGTTTTAAAATACCTTATTGCTATTTTCAAATTTCCTTGCAACAGTAAGGTTTGTGCAATTTTTATTTCGCCTCAAAACACAGAAACATTTATCTAATTAAACAATATACATTTTATTAACGTTTGCATTTAACATTTAATCACATCTAATTTTAATATGTTGTATGAAAAGGTATTTGTGCCTGCATGTGCCTGAAACCAAGACAACCTGAAACCCTGTACTGAAATATCCTTAACAGCTTCTACCTTGGTAAGGGTACAGTAATACTGATGAGTGTTAGTTCTGTGGATGAGATTCATATATATGCAAAACTGAAAAATACATATAATTCCATCTAAATCAAATCAATAGAAATGTATAGAAACCTTTTTTTTTTTTCTGTAGAACAGTGTATCTTACTAACAAAAAATAGTAACCTCAAGCCATTATTCATTGTGTCAGGATAATAATTTATCTGAATCATGAATGTAATTAACACTGTTCCAAGGGTTTGTTTGCAGTCAATCAGTCTGTATAAACATAATAACTCCAGCTATCAAGGAATAGGAATACAATGCTGTGTACTAATTGAGCTATAGGTTCATCTACACTAAAATTTTCTTTTTAAATGGTACAAAACTGCTTGCGTTTTAAGAATTTTCAAATTTGCTTATTGTGAGTTTTATTGTTGGCATATACAGTAAAGCTTTAGCATGTCTTCTCATTTAGGGGTAAAACTATCGGAAATAGGGCAAGTTTTTTGGTTCCCATCTGGTGAAAAAAAGAAGTGGTGTCTATTTGAATCCTCTTCCCTGGCTTTAAATACTTTATGCAACACCGTCATTTGTGGTTCAACTAAATCAAAAAGACCTCAGCTGTGAGTGTTAAGCTCAAAAAAGTAAAGAAAAAAAATCTGCAGCATTACAGGCTGTAAGGAAGCTGGACAGAGATAAGAAAATTACATTTTCAGTAGGAGAGGAAATAGAATATGTGCAGGTGTGTTTCGTGTGTGATTACATTTCCCTAATCAATTTCAGGGAGCCCCTGGTGGTCTAGTGGTTAAGGACACGGCACTGTAACTGCGGGACCCGGGTTCGATTCCCGGTCGGGGAAACTCCCCGGGTAGGTGGAGCCCGTCAGCCCTGTAAGGCAATCCACCTACGTCCTGAGGACCTCGCTGCCACTGTCCAAGCTCGCTTGGCCCCGGCAGATGAACCTTAGGATTAAAGGGTGGGCTCAGTTCTGCGCACACTGTGTCCCACCTAAAATAAATCCAATGCGCAGGCTGGAAGGCGCACAAAGACCTTCCACAGATCTTCGTTCGCGAAGGCTGGCCATTAAATCAATTTCAAGTCTTATCTTGATGGCAGAGAGGAAGGTTGGTAGCCATCGCTACCAGAACCAACCATGTGCCAAGGGCCTCAGCCTTGCTACCTCCAAGGAAACGAAAACCTCACTCAGAAAATCAGGTTGGCCCAATGCTCAGATACATCAAGCTGAAGGACTGATCAAAGAAGCATAGCATAAAAGACAGCACAAACACTGATTTAGTTCCTTGGAGACTGACAGAAAGCCCCAAAAAGCTAAGAATAAAGGCAAAAAAATTCACAGTTTCAAAGCAGGTGCTGCAGAGACTACAAATATAAAGCAAGACCCACAAGCTCACACGATATAGAAAAGGCTGTTGGCATGGTGTATAGTAAGGATTTAGAAATATTCCATATAAAAGCAGAAGTAGATATTAATATTTTGATTAACATTACAAAAACTGGCAGACAGTGATGACAGCCAACTATCAGAGATTTCAGTGAATATTCATCACTGAATATATATCACTGAGAACTGGCAATTCTGCGAGTGTTTGCAGTGAGCATATGATTATGAACTTCTGTTTGATCAGCTCTGAATTTCTTACCCATTCATCTGTGTCTCAAAAACTAGGAGTTACAAAAGGGACAAAGGCAATTTTTCAACTTTTTGACATTTTGAAAGCAAAAACTTATGCTGAGGGGGCTGATGGATGGACATGGGAACAAAATCTGAGTTGTCAAGTAATCAGGGAATCACAGAACAGTCTGGGTTGGAAGGGACCTTCAAAGATCATCTCATCCAATCTCCCTGTTATGGGCAGGGACACCTTCCACCAGAGCAGGCTGCTCAGCCTCAGTAATGTCAGGCTACTCCAAAGACTGTACCACTTACCATTATTTTCCACATTCTGCTTATGAAAATAGTGAAGCTGAGAAAGATTTTACTAAAAATATTCATTCCAAAACTGCAGTATCACCTATTTAATTCATTATACATTATTTCAGAGGAAGAAGAAATACAGAGATAACTCCAAATACAGTAGACTTAATTTGTTTAAAAACCCTTGAAAAATTGATAAAGTAAAATCCTGGCTCTTTCTAGAAGTTTTGAGGATGCCACCTGTACTGGTAATAGGTTTAAAATGTTCCTAACCTCTTCATTCACAGTGCTTATTCCCCATCTGAGCAATACGTTTTGATTTGGAGAAGAAGCACATAATTAAATAACAGAATTTCTTAGCACTGTAAGTGTCTGGTGGCTACCTGTGTGAAAAGAAATATGAACGTTTTGAGGGCATTTATCAAGTTCTTTCTGCACTAAAAGGACTCTGTGACATTTTTTTGTCTTTCTGTAATGGCTTCCTGGAAGCCATGTTCAAAACAGTTTGCCATACATGAAAAGGCAATAGTGCTTTGATACAGCATATCATGCACATGCTGAAAAACAGGTGCAAAATCCCGTGTCACAAAGGACTTTATTTTAAAATAAAAATTAGTTAGTGAAGTAGCTGAAGAGACAGAGTCTATTTGAATTCCATTAGAGCCTTGTTTTCTTCTGAAAACAAGGTTTGTGAACTACGTAGAAAAAAAATAAATTCACACAAATTAATGGTTTCAAAGTCACAGCAACTTTCTTAACAAGTAGAGAAATAAGTCACATGCTGCAAAAGATAGTTTTAAATGTTGTGTTTTCAAAAAATCCTTAATGCACAGGATGCAGAATGATGTGGACTGAGAAAAAATAACCCTGTTTCAAGAGCATACACAGACCATAACTGCCAAACTCCCTCAAGTGCAAAATATAGGAAAAAACCCAAAAACCCAACCCCCACCAGGCTATTGTTAGGAGTACAGTATTAAACATGTACTACTGTTAAAATGTTGAATGACCAAATTTGCTGGTCCAGTGCAAAAATATTTTGTGAAATAACCAGGGGAGTTGTAGAACAAAAATTGTCTAGATATTATTCCAAAGCACTTGGCTTCATCAAGGTTATAAGAGCTGCTAGGGTGCTGATACTGCAGTGAAAACTATGGCTGGCCTGGTGGTGCCATCTTTCACCATGTCCTAAGTGTTGCTGCCTTCCAGGATTTCTGGGAACAACAGAAAAATCTGTATTACGCACTGGATTTGACAAAACCCACCACTGTCCCTTCCTCTCTGGCCTCCTATAAAGTGAAAATTGGCTAAAGTACTTTTTGAGATTATATATACATATTTGTCTTTTATATATATTTTAAAGATAGGATTTTAAAGTTTGACTTTGAATAAAATTCTGTTTTTAAAATGTCACAATGAATGTTTTCTTAGAAGTGATTAAAGAAAAACGAGCAAAAAAATAAAACAGGCCACCAGTTGTCTTGCAGTTCCAAGAGTGATGTTTTGCTTACAAATACAATAATAACGTTCTTTACCAGATGTGTGTCTGGGCTTGTTAAAATATGTTTTTATATAATCATGACATGTATGGCTTTATGATTTATGTTTTTCAAAATGCACCACTAGCAATTTGCTTAACAGAAGAATTGTAGTAACAAGCTTTAAGTAATTCAAATGACCACTTTGGGGATGGGCCTGTGTGAACATCACGAAGTTCAACAAGGCCAAGTACAACGTCCTGCACCTGGGTCAGGGCCATTCCAAGCACAAATACAGGCTGGGCAGAGAATGGATTGAGATTAACTCTGGGGAGAAAGATTTGTCAATGCTTGTGGATGAAAAGCTCAACATGACCCAGCAATGAGCTTGCCGTCCTGAACGAGACCCATATCCTGGGCTACATCAAAAGAGGCATGACCAGCAGATGAAGGGAGGTGACTTTCCCTCTCTACTCTGCTCTTGAGAGATCCCACCTGGAGTACTGTGTCTGGCTCTGGGGTTCCCACACAAGAAAGGTGTGGACCTTGTGGAACAAGTCCACAGGAGAGCCATTAAGTTGATCCCAGTGCTGAAGCACCTCTCCTATGAAGACAGGATGAGAAAGTTGGAAGGAAGGAAGGAAGGAAGGAAGGAAGGAAGGAAGGAAGGAAGGAAGGAAGGAAGGGACAAAATAGAAACAGGGACATCATTTGGCTTCTTTGTAAGAATCCTGATGAAAACATCTTGACCCGTGTTCAGCTCTAGTCTCTACAGCTCAAGGAGATACTGGAGTTTAAGCAGGAACAAAGAAGGATGACTGAAGTGATTAAGGGAATGGAGTAGCTTTTTAGTGAGGGCAGAGCTTCTCTATTTAGTGAGTAATGAGCTAAGGCTGAATTTGATTAAGGATTGCAAAATTCATGCAGTAGAAAAGTTGAGCTGGGGTATGGTATTGCCCAAATTCTGAAATACTAGAACTGGAACATCATTCAATGAAACAAATAAGAAACTGATTTAAAACTTACGGAAAGTTAATTTTTTTTGCATAAAGAGTTTTTAATGTCTAGAATTTGCTTCCAAAGAAGATCACACAGTCAGACAGTAAGAGCAAACTCAAAAAAAAATTGGATAAATTCTTAGACAAAGGGTCCACAAACAGAGAGGAACAGGAATAGAGTCACAAGTTACCTTCTAACATCCACATCCAATGATTTTGGATGCTGAGGGAGTACAGGGGGAATGGACCTGTGACTTTGACCAGGCTCAAGTGGCATCACCTCCTGCTGCTGTTTCAACATAACACGGGACCAAAGGATTTGCATGTTACTCCAATTCTGATGAAAATTCTGTCCTTCCTTCCTCCCATCTTCTCCTTTTGTCTTGGCTTAGATGTTATATTTCTGCTATGTTCCTTTGCAAAAGTATTAATTCAAGCTCAGAAAATCCTTTCTACCTTCATTGCTTAATAAAGCACATATCTAAGAAAATACCTACTATGAAAACACCTTAGAAACATCTAATTAATACGCTTCCAGCATTTCATAGAGATGAAACATGACACACTGACACAGTAAAAAAGAAAGAGGTGAGGGAGGCTGAGCGGATTGACATCATTCACAGGACTGAATTTGGGGTATCTCCTCCCAAACAAGTTTTCAAGTGAGAATCAATCCGTTTTCATAAAATTATTAAGAGATATTATCAAAGCAGGATTACTTAATGTAAATTTAAATTGGAGAAGAAGATTCTATGGCTAAAAATATATAGTTTGAATTACAAATAATTATATTATCTCCATACATTACTAGGGTACATATTCTCTTTCAACACAGAATAATTATGACTACATTCAGTTCAGTTTTTGTTCACAACTCATTTATGAAAACACAGTGTGTAGATGACCTTCTACATCTCTTGCCAGAGCTGAGGCCTTAGAGCTTGTGGGGAAGAGGATGTGCAGTTCTTCCACTCTTGTCTTTCTACAGAACACGAACAATTTCAGTTGAACACTTTGCCATTTTTCCCTTGGAACAACTGAGTCTGAGGAGATCTCTGTCTTGATTATGGTGTCCTCCAATTAATTCTATTTTAAATAGGCTGAAGTGACTGTTTTTAAACTCAGCAGTGTGAGGGCAGTGATTCAGCATAGTCACAACTTAAGGATGTGAGCAGGTGTGAGGAAATGACAGATTTATTCCAGTGCTGTATGAGTAGGAACACACCAGTGCAGCCTGCTCAGGGATCAGGTCTTCCACAACATAATGATACCTGACTGGTATAGGTGTCTTTAAAAATGAAACATCATTTACTGCTTTGCTTGTAAAATGCTAGAACATAATTTTAAAACTTCTGTATTGCCTGTTTTATACAACCCTTTGTTGCAGCAGTGCTCTCTTTGGAGTGAGGCTTATACACCAAAGCACACAGCATACAGCACTGCTTGTACTGATCCCCTGAGAGCTGGATCAGACATACAATTGGACAGGTTGAACAAATTTAAAACCTTAAACCATGGGTGGATCGCTTTGAGTAGGAAGGTATCTGTGAGTATTTAGATTTTTCTACCCACTGCACTGTCTAAGAAAAATCTAGGTTCCCACTACCCTTGCCATAAACTTCTCTCCCAAGATTTACACACGTACTATGTATTTTCCCAGTGTCTCTAAACTCCTTGCTCTACATGACAAATAGATATTCAGTTCGAAAAGCTATAATATACTGCTATTTCATCATGTTTATTAGAGATCTGCCACACACACTCTTTCCTAATTTGTATTTGGACATGAGAATAGACATAGCTGAAAGAACAGAAATAACTCCTTCTTGTTAAGATAAATTAAGTGTAATGCACACCAAATGAGAAAATGAAGGCATTATTACCATTGATGAGGGGCAGGATGGAAGACTTTGAAGCTCTGCTGCCCAGTTTTGAGCTGCCTCGCTTTTCTGAGTTACAACATACCAACTACAGCAGCTCTAGCTCAGAGACCTGTTGCAGTTCTGCTGTTTGGTTAAATGGAATTTGTGTAATCTGAAAGGTCAAAAGCTACAGATCCATGGTTTCACAGAACTGGCAAGTAACGGCATATGTTAGGGATAAAGGAAAGAAAGAAAGAGGATGCAAAAGGATCTTGGTGTGAGGATAAAGGACCTGATGTAAATCTGTAGATCTGACTCCAAACATACTAACACTAATGTTGGAAAAGACTGGGACTTGGATCTCCAGGAACACAGACTTGACAGATGTTGGCTCTATATCAGCAATGTGCATCTTTTATCAAATTCATTATACTTTCAGGCGATAGCAAATTTGAATGCAGGACTCCAAGCTAAATGGATCCCACTTACCAAGTTCTGCCTGAGCCCTGTTGCTGCAGTTACACCAGCAATGCTATACAAATACGGAAGTTGTCAGCTGTACTGACAAAAAAAATGTAGCTTTCTCAATTTCCACTGAAATATGATAAGCATTTATGTCGGTGGCAATGGCAACAGAAGCAGCTCTTGTCCACTGGCTTTCTGGTGTCAGTGCAACTGTCTGTGGTCCCACATTGATCCAGAGGAGAGATTAAAAATCACAGAATCATTGAATGACTTGGGTTGAAAGGACCTTAAAGATCATCTAATACCAAGCCACGTGTCATCTTTCAGTAGACCAGGTTAGGGTTACTCACAGCCCCTTTTAACCTGGCCTTGAACACTTCCAGAGATGGGACATCCACAACTTCTCTGGGCAACCTGTGCAGTGCCTCACCACCCCCACAGTAAAGAATTTCTTCCTAATATCTAACCTAAACCTACTCTCTTTCAGTTTTAAAATAACCTTTTTGTCAGACTATTTTTATCCAGGCAAGTGTCTCGATCCAGCTAATTGCACAATCCCACAAGAAGCAGGTAGTTGGGAGAGGGGGTTGCTTCTAGGTGTGGAACAGGTTCAGGGCTATGGGGTGCAGCACTGCCTCTGAAGAACATCAGGGATGTGGTGTTTCCACCAGATCAGCTTCTAGTGGGAGTGATTGACCAAATGCTTCTGGTGTTGGATATGCTCTCCTCTCATTCCTGGAAACTTGTTTCCTGGAGGTACGTTTTGTTCAGTCTGTGCTCACCAGGGGAGGCTCAGAGAGCTGAGGTCTGCAAGTGCTGCTGCTGGCTCTGGCAGAGCTCCCCTCCGGGGGATGGGGGAGATGACAGCACTGGGGGCCTTTTCAAATGGGTGTTGCTATGGGCAACTGTATATAGGAGAACGTAGGCAGAGGCTGAGAAAGCCAGGAGGATGGAGTAGAGCAGAAACAACAGCCCAGCAGGAAAGCTCTCAGAGGGGGTAAAAATGCGGATAAAGCGGCATCTCAAGCAGTCTGGTAGCAATTGGAAAAAATCACAGCCAGTGTGCCAGTGGAATTGTTTATCACTTCTGGGGAATTGTGTATCGCTTCTGGAAGCAGATGTGAGTTTTCTTCCTTCTTAAAATGAGGGTGCTGAGGTGTCTATTCCTCTGAGGACAGGCAGCAGACAGAGAGGTGCAGAGATACAGCAAAGCAGTCAGCTCTGCACCTTCCTCTCCTGTCTTCTCTCCTCCTGTGAAAGATGAGAAGGAGCCAACATCTGCAGAGGGAGAGTTGTCCATCATGATTAATCTAATACCTTCCTCATTTCCAGCTGGGCACAATTTTTTTGGTTTTGTTGGTTTTCTTTTTTTTTGAACCATCGTATCTCATCATAAGTTTTTTTTTAGAGAAATTCAGTTTCTCTAAAGGCACTTGCAGAGTGTCTGGCAGGCATTTGTACAACCCAGTTTAACCTGAATAGTTCAGCTGCCCAGGAAAAGAGCAGGTTACCTTCTGTGCAACCCTCCTTTGAAGAAAAATGTTCTTTCTTTCTACTAAAACAAAAAGTAGCAGAAACAGCTATTACACAGCTAAATTTAAAAGCTGACTTTCACTTCCAGTTGTTTTGCAAGTGTATTTAGGAGTGGAAGATGGACAACCCCATGCATGCCACTGTGCCTCAGCTTTGGTAACTTTCCTATGACTGTATAGCGCTGAGCCAGAAAGCACTGTGAAAGCAAGATATCAGCTATGCCAGTCCTACTGCTGGAAACCTGTGACAGTGTTTTTCTGCTGTGTCCTCCAGTTTGCCTTTTCCTGCTGTCCTGGTCTCTCCCTTGAATACAGGCACACAGGAACCAGGAGTGTAATACTGCTACATCCATCTCAAAGGTCACCTGGAGAATCAAGTAATTGATTTTTCTTATTTTAATATTCTATCCCATTGTTGTTTCCTTTCTCTTCCAAGATCCAAGATAAAGCATTAGCTTGTTTGCTTGCCAGCCAGTTCAGGAGGAGAGGGATGAACTGGGATGTTACACAACTAGGTTCCTTTGGGACACACTTGTCCAGATTAGACACCATCCACTGTACAACCCAGTTATTTTTATATGATGGCAACTCAGCTAAATCAACCTTTTTTCAAGTATGGTAAATTACTCACTTTTTAACACAAACTCGAGACCAAAGAATCCTGGAATCTTTTTCAGCCAAACATTATGCATGTGCGATTTTAACTTTCCTGCTTTATGGTATTTCTTTTTAAGGCAAGAAATTGACTGCAAAAATAAACAAGAACTTATCCTGAAAATTGCAAGGAGGTCTTTAATATAATATAATTTATTTAACTCTTCTATTTCCCAGAGAACAGAAGCAAGCTCTCTGAAGAAGTCATAGTGAAATAGTCAATGACAGTTTATATTTCATTGTCATTTTTTCAATGAAGGATGATTTTATCCAAGCCAAATTTTAATACATTGTACTAAATCATGTCAGGAACTGTCACATCTTCAGGTCTCCAAATATTTTCTAGCATCATTAAACAGTAAGAGTCTCCCAGCACCTCATAGAAAAACCTGAGACATCTTCTAACTAGACCAAAGACAACTAGACTAAACAACTAAAGACAGCATTCAGCTTTCTTGCCCATTTTACCCCTTCTCGCATTTGATACAGGCATAATCTGCTAGAAATGAAGAATCTCACTTTCTTAAAATTTTAAGCTTCTCTTCCCTGCTATTACGTGCTTGTAAACTCACTGGAACATTGCAAGAGAGAATTATAGCTTTATATAAAAAATACAGACCAGCACAAGATTTCACTTCAAAGCACCACGTGCACATCCACAGATGAAGCACTGTTTTTAGGACACTGGATAAAATGCAATTTTTCGTGCCAGTAATTAAGAAATAATTTCTAACAAACATTTTCCACTGTAGAACAAGTGAACAGTTCGATCAATACAAGTTGGGTCTTGCCTATTTAAAGTAACAAGATGCAGGAAATTGCCATATTTGCTCTTCCTGGAAAGTTAAGTATATCTTCATGGGCGGTGGACACTTTTGAGTCCTATTCACACAGCCTCAAACTTCTCGTTTGCTGACAAAACTTTCTCCTGCCTTCCACGATGAATACCAGTGAATGTCAATGAGCAATATTGAACTGCTGTGAAGAGATGCTTCCTTTTAGCTTGACAGAAATTAGAGCTTTTCAATGGAATGTGCACAGATGGTGAGGGGCATATGAAAAAAGTGAAGACAGGAAACGTGAACTTCAACTCTTTTAGAAAGAAAAGCAGTTGCTGATGGCATGTGCAGATAAGAAGCAAGTGTGCAATTTGTACAGCAAGGCTGAGTCTCAAACACACAGCCTTCCCCTTGAGCTTCTCACCAAAATGTGAATGACTGAAAATATTGTCACACCTTTCAAAAACTTACACATTTGCTTAGTTTATCCTATGGTGAGAAATTAAGCAGCTTGAAGCCATGAAAAATACATCTTTGAGAAATGAATAAATCAACAGACGGCCATTCAATCTCACTTATGATTCTTCAGTGCTTTTTCAATAACAAAAGATGGATCTGAAAATTTTTTTCAGTGATACAAAAATCTTTTCATTTTTTAATGGTTTAAACTGATGCTGATAAAGTTAAAACTGGTTTTCTTAGAGAAATTTTTTTTCTCTACAATTCAAATCAAACCCAACTCAAAAGTCAAGCATTTAGTTTCCTTCTTCAATGTGAATTACACAATCATAGACTAATGAAAGTGAGAAAAACAACAACCAAAAGCATTTCATTAATTGTCATCTGTGACCCTTCTGAGGGGTTTTTCAGTGAGTTTGCAGTTAGTGAAAACAGTTCTACTATATCCATGCAGATTCTGAGGCAGCAGCATAAAATGCCATAATATTTTGGCTGCAAACACTACAGAAAAATGATGATTTAAAAATATTTCCATTAAATAATCACCATGCCTGCCACAATAATGTGTTCATCAGCATATGGAGTTGTAATTAAAGGCTAGAGCGAAACATTAAACTAGCTTTCTGTCTATTATTTAGACTATCCCTGGAAACAAATACCTTCCACAGAGCATTTTCTCATGTATTTTGATGCCTAGAATGCAGAGAAACTTTTCCCCTTATGTATCACATGAAGTTCAGAAAACACGACAAATAAAAAAGTAAAAACTGTTCATGTGTGAAAGAGAATACATTAGGTAAGATTATGTTTAAAGCAATAAAAGAGTTTAGATTAATAAAAATAATACATAGTTGTTTACTTGCAATTATATCAATATGCTTGCTGTCACTATCTCTGTTTTGCTGTCTATCTCTATCAACGCTGACGGACAAATTCTGATGTAACTCCAGTAGTTAAAACGAAAGAAAAATTGAAAGTCTAAGCTGATCAAACAATACAAACCAATCTGCTAGATTTGCTGTCTCATGTTGTCACAGAAGCACCACAGCTCCTTCTTTAATTAGAATGGCCTCTAGACTTTCCTTAGAAAATAAATCTTGTGATACTTCATCATTCCCATGACCCTTTCCTAAAACTTTATCTTCTCTCCCTACTTTTTGTATGCGGTTTGAAACACAAAAAACAAAGCATAGAGTTGACCAAGGGAGAGAAATCTGTAGAAGGTTAATTAATACACCTCAGGTATCCTAATAAAGAAAAAAAAAGATAAAGTGAAAAAAAACAAGCAGTGAAGTAGGATATTAAAGAGAGTTTGTGATTACAAATGACTATCAGTGCCCTCATATTACTTATTCTCAAACCAGGTAAGGCACAGAATTTACAAAATATTTTCCAGTAATTTTAAACCTGTATGGAGTAACCAAAAAACCCATTCCATTGGGTTAAATGTACAACCACCCCCCTGCATTTGGAGTAAAATCTTGACTTGGCTGAAATCAGCAGCAAAGCATCACTTGAAACACTGCAGAAGTTAATGAAACTGATAACTCACAAGGCTTTAACACCGGTATTTGCTTGTATTTTTCATAATTCGTAAACTCAAATATTATATTCCATTATGTATGTGATTAAACTGACTCTAGCTGCACTTGTATTAGATAATTAAGCACTTTGCCTACTTTGGCAGATATTTAACACTAAGACATAGGAGAAACAAAGTCTATCAGTTAGTGGCAAAATTTCAAGTAGATGCTTTGACTCCCATTTCTTTAAACAACCTACAGAACTAATTCCCTGGCTAAGCAGATGTACTATGAGTATAAAATGAGTGCTAAGCAGGAAAGCATATTGAAGTGTTAAACACAACAAAAAGACACTGCAACTCATAGCATGTAACCACATAATTAACCACATTGGCATAAGGCAACGGCACGGCTGACCTCTAACTGACTTCCCACGGACAAGTTACTCTACATTTGAATACATGTACACTTCCCTAGCTAAAGCTTCAGCACACTGTTGCTGTGGGGGCAGAAAGGCTGTACTGTAAAAGGCCATGAGCAGTAACAGTGTCACATCCTTCTGGTCGTTCCCACATTTCCAGCCTCCCTAAAAAGGCAGTGTGTTAACCCTGCAGCACAGTCAAGATTTCCACCTGTCCAGGTTTGGAGGCTGGCTTCAGTGGCTGCCCTCACCCTTGTGTGCTGTTCCCCCTGTCAGCATCACCAAATTACTTCTGCACTGCTAAAAGAGACCCAGGCATTGACATTCAGATACTCTGCCTGCTACACAATAAGAGGTGATATGGTTAGCATGGGAACCATGCTAACATGGAAAACATTGTAAATGGTATGACATAAAGGCAAAAGTACATTTTTAAAGTTGCATTCATTTCACCACTGTTGTGTTAGTGTTTCATTTCCCAAGGAATATGGATACAGCATTATGGTGTCTGCATGTCTAACAGGGTGAAACCTGCCTCTTAAAATAACCAGATAAGCAGTCTGTGTAAAGGGAAGGGTTGTTGCCAATTGCCTATATGACAATCTGTGTATGTCCGTTATAGAGCAGTTTGACCCAAAGCATAACTATTTACACATTTTTATTACAAAAAATGTTATCTATTTATGTATATTCTCATCAGCCATGCACAGATTTTCACAAAGGAAAATTTTACACTAGCCAAGGAGTTTGGTCTACTGCTATGTTACTTCTTTCTTATGCCTTTATAATTCCATTATAAAAAATCTGTTTACACTGAGGAAACACAGTGATGAGTCAGACACCAGGACAGCAAATTCAGTGACATATAAATGTGCTATAAACAACAGATGTAAAACTTTGCACAAATGACTCAGTATCTAGCAAACAAAATAAATATTATCTGATAAGGATGACAAAAATTTGGGGGGAAAACATCAAAATCCCCAAATCATTTCAAGAGCCTAGTTGAGTAATAAGGTACATACTATTTCAGCTACATTACTTTTAGATTACATAGAAAAAATATGAAAAGATTTAATATTCTGAAAGCTACACTTTGGGCATAGCTTTTCCATTAAAATAAAGTTACATGGTATTCTTGAATTTAAAGTAGGATCCTTATTATATCAAGATTTCTAACTCTCTGAAGTTATTAAATTGGCTAAAATATATTGTGCAGTAGGATCTGCATAACATCTAACAAAGTATCCCTCATTGACTCATAACATAATCAGAAATATTTTCCTGTGCAATAATCATATCTTACTAGAAGAGATGTGCCATAGGTGTCTCTTCTGCTTATGACTGAGTATGTTCACTCCCTCAGCATTTGCAATTGTAGTCCATCTCATGCTCAACTTGACAAAATTAAAAGCTTGTAGAAAATATGCACAAAAAATTTAATTGACTTGAACATAACAGATAATCCACATAGCTATAACATTTAACAGCAAGCATCCTCTAGACACTGCTGATCAAAACCACAAACTGAGAGCTAATGATTAATAGAATTTTCAATTTTTTCCTGATATTTCTTTCAAAGTTTTTCTTGCTTAAGATTAGTCCATTACTATTAATCATGCTCTTTTGTATGTTAAGTAAATCCACTTCTAAGGTAACATTTTCAAATACTTGCAGATTGTTACCAGTTTTTCCCATACTATCAAATATTTACAGGTCATTACATAACTCACTCTTACCATGTGATTACTATTTGCCTTCTTTAATCTGCTATCACCTGTTCACACCTCAACCTGCTGGAAATCAGCGTGGCTATCCCTCAGGCTCCCTTTACTCAGTAACAAATTTGCTTACTATAGAAAAAAAATAGTCAAAAAAGCTATATGTGTTTTCCCAAAGATGTGAGTAAGCACTTTGGGGCCCCAAATGCCTCCATCACTTTGGCCAGGTGTGTGGAGAGGTTGGTTCAGGTGGGGAGCTGCCACAGCTCACTGCCCACCCACTGGCACCATTTGCCTCTCCTCTCCCTGGGTGTGGACAAGGATGGTGGCAGATGACACATTTGCTCCACTACTAAATCCTGTGCAGCCACTGATATCCAAACGAGTTTCTAGGAGGCTTCAAGGTACATCAACTTAAAGATTTTCCCAGAGAGGCTCTGTGCTAGAGAGGCAGTACAAGAGCTGGCACTACCCTGCTACCTAAATGGGGGAGGCAGAGGTCCCAACTGCAGACTTCTGCAGAAAAGGAGGACATTTTCCTCTGGTTCCTTGTTGCCTCCAAAAAACTCAGCGAATTGACTAAGCAATAACTGAGTTTTCTGATTTCTAGAAGTTCAATGGAAATACATAATCTGACTTGCAAAAAACTATTTTATTTCACTTGCCACTAAAGCATTTATCATGAGGACATGCTATTAGTGCTTTTAGTGCTTGTGATTCAGAGAGGGAAGAAAACAGTTGGGTTGTTTTTTAAAGAAAATACTTTCTTAGAAAAGTGAGGGTTTATTATCAAAAGTCTGTAAAAGTCACTTTGATTCCTCGGAGTTCTTTCAAAATTTCTAGAATGTGTGATCTATTCATACTTGCAACAATCACATGAAGATACTCATGGTGTCTGCAGCCTAATACTGTTACTTGCTCTAAAACTCAATTTCCACTGATGTTCATGTTCTGAACAATGATATATCAGAGTTAACTCAGGGCAGCTCTAATGAGCACTTTAAGAGAAAAGCCTTTATGTAGGTCCCTGTTAAAGCTTGTAGTGACTCTCCAAAATCCAAACACAACTTCAGTGGTAAAAGGTACAGTTAGCAGTAAATGTATCAATTCAAGTATCCTGTTTTTTAGATTAAATGGCATTTTTTCAGTTTTGGGGTTTTTTTTCTGATGAAGACAGATTGAATTAAAACTTGTTTTCCAAGAATCAATTTTAAACCACCATTCACATGTATGGGCTACCACCACTAGCAAGGGTTACTTTAATTGACTGTAGCCTTTCTGATTTCATTATATATTCTGGCCACAGGCCAAGTTAAAAAGCATACCAAGTGCTAAAATGGCAATCATACAAAGTATATAGAGGATGAGTTAATTTTGTCACTAGCAATTTTGCTGTTACTATGGCAAGTGTGAAAGCATCCCTGTTATTTAAGGCAGGATTTTGCAGTGCTGCAAGTCCTCATCTCAGAGGTACTTGAACCTTTTTTTTCATATATTAATTACTTCTACGTTCATCCCTGACTTTTCCCTTGTGGAAAAACATTGCAAGCCTATGGTCTCACATGCTGGTTACAGCTCTGAGGCTTTCAGGACAGCTTCAACACAGCATTTGGATCTGATCCCATCTGAAACTGCATGCATGAACTGGCTCTCCTCCTGATTTTATCCTTGGCCAGGAAGACCACAATTGGACCTTGAATTTTGCCAAGGGAGTAGTTCAGTAAAGAATCTCCCCAAGAAATAGAAAACAGGGGAAATTACACGTGGAAGAAGAAGTATAAACTAAAATAACCATTTTAATGAAATAAATTAATGTAATATGATTCTGTTTAATACTAGAGAAATATGCGCCTCTGGAGGGAATGACAAGAAAGGACAGAGCCTTCCACCATAAAAAGAGATGCTGATTTACCACATCAAACTATTTTATCATTAAAAAGACAGAGAGCTGTGTAACAATCAAAGTAGTTAACAAATGCTAGAACAAAAAAGAGTAATCTAAAATATGGTATGGGGTAAGGTACTATATATAATTTAAAATAAGCACTTATGTAAACTGCTGAAGTTGGGTGTCAGAGTGTGCAGCTCAGTAAAGCCCTAGTTCACATCACTGGTGTGATTCCATCACAGTTATCTTCAGTTGTGGGTTTCTCAGTGTAGGAGAAAGAGGATTAGGAATAATAAAAAAATTATGAAAAGCACAGGAAAACTGCTGAACGTAGAGAGATTGAAAAGGCTGTGGCTGTTAAATATGAAGGGAGGATATACTATGATAAAATTAAAAAAAAACACTTAATAGTGTAAAGAAAGTGAACCATTCTTGCTTATATTTTCTAATCCAAGAACAAGAGGGTATTTCTTTAAACACAATACAAATACCAAAGAAGAAGAAACTATTTTCACATTATATAAATCACCAGTGATGGGGATTGCGCTTTACCACACACTGGCACAAAGCAACCAGAAATCGGCATGAGAACTCTATATACACTCCTGTAATTTAAACATGAATAAATTCCAAAGGTCATCTCATCTATTACTCACCCAGAGCAAGGCTAAGTGAGGTTGTCTAATTGCTTAGTAAGATCCAAAAGGCACTGAAATACATTGCTGCTAACACCTAGTCTGAATCTTTCTCGATTCCCCAGGAGCATCCTGCCCTGTTCTCCAGACAGAGGGCAAACTGCTCCCTCTGCCTTTGCAGGTTTCTTTCATGTAGTGAAAGACTCTTATCCCATTTTTCCTTGCTCTTTCTTTCTTCAGCATAACATTAAGTCTTCAGTTTTTACTAACAGATGATCTTTAAAGGCTGTGATCATTCTCAGCCATCTGCTCTGGGCTCTCTCTAATGTAGTTCCACTTTTTTCTTGTGGTGCGGCACCCAGAGCTTGGGAGTGCTCCAGTAATGACAAACAGTGTCTGAGCAGACAGCAGTGCTTGCTTTACACGACTTACATGAATATTCTTGCTTATACACCACAGAGGGAGACTTCGTTTCTCTTCCAGCAAGGTATCTCCTCGTGTTTAGTTTGTGATCCTGTATAATGTCAGGTGTTGTTGGTGAAGAATTTCTATGCAACATATTGTTTAGCTCCTATACTTGCCTACTTGGTTATTCTCCAAGGCAGGTTTTTGCATTCCCATGTATTAGATCTCCTCCCCCTTCTTGCAGATCTTGCCTCCAATTTGAGTTCTTATCCTATCATTACAAAGGTTTGCACCCCTCCCACCATTATGGCAGCTATGAGTTCAGCAAGGAAATTACCTCATTTTCATTGAAAGACTTCCAGCAAAAATACTGAATAACTGTACTGGGACCAGAGTACCCAGCTGAGGATCACCATCTGATCTATGTGCACACACTCACAGGGATGACTTCTGTGTGCACAGAGCTCTGCAACCAGATTGTACTCACTTCACAGTAATTCACTATGTGTTTGCATGAAAAGCCATGTGAGACAGTGTCAAAATTTATGCTGAAATGATGACTGGTTTGTTTGCCTACTGAAAAGGCCCACTGCCTTGTCTAGAAATAGATTAATTCATGCAGGCCATCCCTCCAACCATACACTTTCATGGTTTTGCCCATTATTTTATTTCTACTCAAGTTTTCGCATCCTATGTAGTCCCTGTAGATGCAGAGTTCCAAACTTCAGACTTCCCTCTTACCTGACTTTTATATTGGGGCAGAAACTGGCAAAACACATCAGTAAACTTGATTTTTTCTTGAAATGGTCTAAAAATGGAATAATCTAAAATTAAAAATACTGAAGTATGACCAGGCAGGAATTCCCAGTGGGGAAAAAGTTCAGAGAAGCAAGAGACAACCATTCACAGAGAACAAACAAAACCACCCCAAAATGGTTAACTTGATGAATTGTTACCTAGCATGCCCAACCTCATCTGTCTGATTCTCAGACCTGTTCTTTCTTCTTTCTGAGATTCATTGCTCATAAAAAAACCCAAACCAGCAACTTTTTTCAATAGAAGAAACTTATTTTTCAAAAGAATATTTTCTAATTATTTCTATCGAATAGAAATAATCCCAAATCTAACAGCAGTAATAAAGAGTTGTAACTTTTAAATAGCTCTCATCAAGCTATTTGAATGATCCAATTTATTCCAGATATCTTTTCAATCAATAAAAAAAGTTTCAGAAAATTTGGGATTTTAAAAATGGCTCATGTAAAAAATTATTTTTGTTCTTATTTGGAGAATGTGCTTTTTACTTGTTTCTTTTTATTCCAAGGAGACAATACAAATTTGAGGGTTTCTTTCAAAAAATAATCCCTATCTGGCAAAATTACCAAATATCTATGAATATATGTTGTTACATACAGGTTATATACTATAAAATTGTATATATTATACCATAGCATAACATAGTACATAACATCTCCTGAACCAGGTACTTAATTATTTATTTAAAAAAATTATCACAATTAAGAACATTTTCTTTTCATAAATAGAATTTGGTCAATTGACAAAACTGCATTTGTCACAGCTTAACTTGTCAAGATATTGCATAATTGTTTCCAACATATTTTCTTTTAGGGAAGTTACTCTCTGATCTGTAACTGCTTGCTGCATTTCAGTGCTCAGATAACAGTGACTCTCTGGCTGTCTGTCACCATAGCAGTCACTGGCCCACTTCAAATCTGTCTTTGAAGCTGTTACTAATATTTCGGCATTTTCTTTCTTTATAACTCCCACTGTGTATTTACCTATTGTATGTCTACTGCTTATTGCATGTCTCTTAATTAGCTAATGATTTCTTCAGCAAACTATGCCCAGCTGTTCCCTGACAATTTAAGATAAACTCCATCCTTCCTCTTCCAGGAAAGCAATCACGAAATACTTTCCCCCTAGTTTTCTGGTGCACTTCTAAACTTCTACCTGCTCATTTTCTGTGGATAACTTCACACTCTTTGATTTTCTTTCCATCTTCTTTAGGTTGCAAGTGAGAAAGTGGTTATTTCATACACAGCAAGAAGCAAAGCCATCACAAGAGGCAATAAATATTGGTAAGTCAAAAACCTCCAAATGGTCCTATTTGTCTGCCTGCATGTCATTTAAGCGTATACTGTGAAACAAAATGCTTCATCACTGCATGGGGAGGTGTGTTATGACAACCTCATGAAGATGACCATTTTTTCCTGACTGCCTTTTACCCTGGCAGAATATCACAAATTATTCATTTTGGTTAGAGAGCTTTTTAGGGAAGCAGGGAAAGTTAGATCATTAATCCTACAGGGGCTCAAATCAACAGCATTCATGCATACTGCAAAACAACATGAAGAATTAATGTATAACACCAATGTCTTCACCCCTCACAAATACTACATAAACACCATACACACGTATATATGTGTACATATCTTATGTATCTCTTATATTATTTCTTAAAAGCATACAAGCATTTTTTAGTTTGTACTTTGCTGCTTCATAAAATACATTCTCTGACAACCTCTGACTACTTGGAGCAACACCTCAGGTGTGCTCAGGTCTTGCCCCCACACGGAGCTTACCCTGGACCCATGGGCAGCAATCACTGCCCAGTGCAGTTCAGCTCCATCCAGCTGAACTAACACAACTCCCCTAGTCAGTCCCAGATGGACAGTCCATTACTGTCAGGATGGTGGGCCCTTATCAACACCAGAAAGACACCTACTGTCTTCATTTTTAGGGGATAGAAAAAAACAACTGGAAAAAACAAACACCAAATCCAACCAAGCAAACAAACAAATCCCAAACCAAACCAAACAATCTGTGAATGGTTTCTCTTTTTCACTTCTAGCAAATCATCCTGTTGTGTCTGCTTAAATTTCTATGTCATCTTATTTTGCCAACTCATTTTTGCCTTCCACTGACAGTGGACTTTGTACTTCCTTCTCCTTAGTTTACTTAACCCCTCAAGATCCTATGCTTGCCAAATTTTGCATTGAAAATTTTGTTTTGGTGATATTAACAGAATATAATTACTGAATACTTTGCATCTGTCATAATTTGTATTATTGTACTATAATTGAAGTATTGTTTTTTATTTTTTAGCAAACTCAGATTTGTTCAGCTGCATGTCAACCCCAAAAATATGAGGTAAACTTAGCCCTTTTCAACAATATTATTGCACAGAAGAAATTCAATCTTCTTTCCTTTTCCTGCTCACATAAGTGGGGACAGATTGTATGGTGCAACATGCAAGATCTCTATGGCATGGCCAGTTGACATTATGTAGTAGTAAAGACAGCAATTTCTGAGCTGGAACAATATAATGGGCTTTTTATGTGGTACAGTTAACAACAATTTCCTATTGAAATAACACCATATACATATATTATTATTAATGAGGGCATGATCTGTCAAGCTTTAACTGAAATAGTGATGCAAAGTACAGTGTAGTGAGGTATCTGTGAGAGGGAGTACATGTTTCTCTTGCAGAATTTAATTGTTCTGTTCAGCTGACATACAGGAAGAGAAAGACATTACAAAAATCTGGGATTTGAGTGGCACTGAGTAGCACAACTTTCCTACATGATGCAGGTATACATGGGTCTTGGTTCTTTGCAAAGAAATCTTTAGGCAAATAAGAGATGTTCTTCCAGTGAAGTCAGTCTACCTCTATTTCTGTTTCTACTTTTAATTACTCCTTCAAGGAGAGATGAGCAGTGCTTATCAATTGCCAGAAGGCAATAAATGCTTCTCTTCATGCTGAGACACTGAGATAGTGTTTCTTCTATTCATGCCTGGATGCTGTGGAGGTGGGATGTAAAGATCCCACATCTTTTAAAAGGCATGGGGAAGTCCTGCAGTCCTAACCATACTCCCACATTCCTGCCTGCCGAGGCATTCATCACTTTCACTCTGAGAAAGGGAAACCCCAGATATCACTGCAGTATGAGATCAAATTGGAAAGACAGAAAGATCTGCAGAAAAACATCACTTCAGAGCTAACAAACCACTAATTTTCAACATCTTGCCAATCATTCCTGACTCTATATAAATGGGAACTCTGAGGTGTCTGAAACTCAGATCGTAGCATAGTCCATTCAATTTTAATGTTCAAGACCATCTGTAACAAATTGACAGCAACATCTTGGCTGTCACATCTGCTCAAGTGTGAAAACTAATTTCGGGGTCTAGCCCATTGCATGGAGATAATGAAGTCCATGTAGTTCAAGAGGAAAATTTTATTCTAATTTTCTACTTAAAATACATTGTCAAGGCACCTTTGCAAGATGACACTCTTTGCAGTATTGTAAATACCTCAGTCAAGTCATACCTTTGAGCACTACCTGGCAAGTGTAGCTTGCTGATTTCTTGGCACATTTCCCATGCCAAAACACTGAGTCAATCTTAAGATATTTCAGGATTAAATACAACTGACACAGCTGGATGTATTGTCATGAAAACATTAAATGATCTATTCCTTACAGACATTTCTTTCCTTCCAGATCACATGGTAACTTTTAAGAACAAAGCATCACTTCTCAAGGAATATATACGATAATATAGAGTTCAGAATAAAGAAAAAATATGGAATCCAAAGTTGTGTAGGTCAGAAACTGTGATATCATTTCCTTTTCTCCTTCCCTATTATGAACTGACTGCAGAAAAATAAAAGTGTTGCTGAGTTTCCAAATTCAGGAATTTCTAGACTTAGGTAATTACCATCTGGCTCTGATCTAAGACAGAAGACCTGTGGCTCAAAACACATTCAGTTCCCAGCAGTAATCAATGTCTCTGCCTCTACTGGTGAAGAACTAAAATCACAATTAGCAGCAAGTTTCATCTCCTGATGAAAGCAAGAACATTAGAATTGCAAAATGCACAATCACAAATTTTTTACTAATGGCAAAGCTACTAATTTTATTGTTATATGGCTCCTGAAGTGAGGATAGAAGTCTTAGGATGACTTGCATTTCAATACGCAAAACAGGAGAACCTGAAAGCTGCAAACTCATCTTCACACACTCATATTGCCATGGGTACAGGACCACATTAGCCATGACATTTTCCTAGCAACTAACAAAGTTACAAGAAAAGCAGGCTTTCTTGCCTATGCCTGCAATACTATTCTTTCTAGCTGATACTTTATATTGGTTCCAAACAGTGGTTCCATATTTTAAAATTTATAAATACCTGGATAAATCAAGGAATTTGTTCCATTCTTTACATTTCAAGGCTGATTATTTATCCTGGATTTTCCCTACTGGGTACTGAAAGCTCTGATAACTTATGAGCCCCAGGATTAAACTGGGGGATAGAAGACTGAAAATCTCCTCCGCAGAATTTCCCTCAACTGACACAAAGGCTGCTTTCTCCAGTAACTCCTTTCTTCAATTGCTGAGAAAGATCCATCATGTTCTTGATTTTCATTAAATGTGATCATGAGCAATGTCTAAGACCCAAAGACGATTCACTGGATTTTATGGGGAAGGGAAAAATGGCTGTTCCATTGTTACCCAGCAAGTTTTTTCACAGTCCCATAATAATGAGAAGAAATGGAATTTTTCAGCAGAAAAAATGGTGCAGGTAAGAATAATGATGTCAGATTACAGTGTCTGAAAGATGAAAGTTACGTTTCATCTCACTCATTTTCATAAAAGATTTCAGTTTTGTCTTACCCACTTTCATTGGCTGCTTAGAAGTTGCTCAAGTTTTTATTCAAGTATGCATGAATATCCACAGTCATCCTGCTTATTCTTTACATTCTAGTTTATTTAGATTATTATTTCCAAAGCAAAACCATTTTTAGATAAAGATCATGGTTTCCCTGCCTCATTTCGTCATGAGAAGCCCTCTGTACCTCTGTTGAGCCTATCAATGTACATGTAAATGCAAAAAACATTCTTGCCATGCCTAGCCAGGAATTAACAACAAAGCAATTACACCCACAAATACACTGTGAAGATCAAGGCTTTCAGAAATCGAAATAAAAACTTGGCATAGGAAAGCCCTGTAGTGATAGCAACTGGGAGGGAAAATGGTGTATATACATATATATATATACACTATATATATGTATATATATACATTATATACTATATATATAACCGTGTATATATATATATATATAGTATACATATAGTATCATACATATAGTATGTATACATATAGTATCAGTTGGGCTTTGCAATAAAATGGAGTTTACAACAACCTGCCTATCTCTCTGATTATCAGTCAGTCATATTCTGCCTGACTAATTTTTGGACCTGTGGATCAGTCTCTGTCACATCTGAAACCAGGCTAAAAGTCTCCAAGATAATTATGATCCTACAGATTTTCTGACAATAAGGGTTTGGGTAACAGATAGAGATGCTATTTCATGTTATTCTAAAACAAGAGCAGCCTGATAAAACTTCTCTATATTATGTTTGACAAAGATTAGCATATTCACATTGCCCAGCATTTAGCAATGTAGCTCTTGCTAAGTTCATGTAGCTCTTGATAAGTCAGCATATGCTGACTTTTGTGAAATGAAAGGGATCAGAAGATACTCAATGTTTCCTGGAGCAAGAGTTGGCTGAGGGAATAAAAGGAATAAATTAAAGGAAATTGAGTTCAGGTAAAAAATTAAAATTAAAAAGAAATCTGATAGAATTGATAAATTTTTAATTTTCAATAAATACTCGGAAATGTCTAGGCCATTTAGGATGTCAGGTACTCACAGTTCAGTTGAAACCTAAGTTAAAACCTCTGCTTTGTTTCCTGAGGTTATTACCAGATGTATCAGTGCGCCTGATACAACTAGAACCATCTCCAAAACCACCCCTAAAACAAGTTCCTCCACATGGACTACAGTCATCACTGGTCATCATGTCCCTATGACTTTGATCAGATATACGTATTTTGGTGTTCAATACAGGAGTATTACTCCTGCCTTTTGATTACCTACCAAATACAGAAGTCAGATAAATTATATATATTGCTTCTACATGAAAACATGCTATCTGCAAACAGGAAAAATCCCATATCAAACACTGATAAATTTGAGGAGAATTTTGCAGACTTGGTTCATTTCTATTTACTACTTCATTTGTGTGTAGGTGTGTAAATGAATGCAGGTTGTCTATGCCATGGTGTGTGTCAAATACACAGTCACATGGAGGCATCACAACAGCCTGGGCAGCCCTCCTCTGTAACTTCTGCAAAGGAAAGAATCTTCATTTCTAAGTGCTGATGCACTGAGAAAAGCAATTTCTACCCAAATCTAAGCTCATATCACAGCCCAGCACCTGCAGATTAGCACAATCTGTAAGCACGATGTCCCTGGCAGCATGTCAAGGAAGTCCCTGGCAGTGCAGCCCCCCGTGCCAAGACTTTGTGATATAAGGGCAGGAATCCACGCAGTTCACACTTCACAATTCAGGCACACAGTTGAGTAATGACCGTGAACCTGTTATTGCCACGGTTCATTATGTTATGTCAAAGCGGACAATGATTGTTTATCCAACAAAATACTCTTAATTTAATGAAACTGAACTGATATCCGTTACAATCCAGAAAGGTTCAAAGGAGATAATAATGTTTGAAATGCTGCAGAGTTGTTGCTTTTATTGCTGATTTGTGCATGTTTTGACAGGAATCACTGAACCCTTTGATGGTTCCAGAGGTTCCCATGGTGCTACCATGAGAAGTTTTGGAAGGTTTTGCAGTCCTCAGATCAAAAGCAGGAGGATTTAATCAACAGCAAGTATTGGGTTTATTCTTTTACTTCACACATCAGAGCTTCAAGCCTATATATTTTTGTCACAATATTTTAAAAAGAAAATTTTAAAAGTAAAATTAAATGGATACTAAAAACTTGAAATCTAATCAAATAGCTACTTTTTTCTCCTGAGGTTGTTTGTGGTTTTACAGAATACTTCACTTGTTTCACCTCGCTTTAAGAAATGACACTATCTAGAAAACTAGCTATACTTCACTGTCCTGTGAAGAAATAAACGGAGGGGAAAAACAGCCAAAAAGAAGTTTCAAGTGTATTTATTATATGTTTTGTCATTGCAGAACAAAAGATTAAAACTCATTTCTGCGGAGACCTATTTATGTGTTTTACTTGACTCTAGTAAGAAAGTAAGTAGTTCTGTTACTTCAAGGTGTAAAATTAAGCACTTGTGTAAATCTGAACTTTATTTCAGATTGTATTTCATTGTTTCTCCACAAAGTAACCAGAGCACCTAAATATCAGTAGCCATGAATACCCTACAGCAATTCAGCCTGACTATCCAAACCTTGTGTTGTAGAAGTCATGCAAAGAGATCGAGAATCACAGAATATTCTGAGTTGGAAGGGACAATGCCTAAACTCTCTTTGCATCCTTGGCTATCTTTTAAAGACTTTATTAGGCACTGGCAATTATGAATTCTGTTCAGAATCACTAGTGGTGGTGCCTAATTTTATTGCATATAGTGGGAAGGACTGAAGTAACCAATCACCTGGGAAGTCAGAAGCTTCAACTCTTAAGTCCCACCTGGCCACAGTGAGGTTTCAAGCATTGCTTTTGTTCCCCAGAGCAGTATCTAAACCACCAACTTGAACACGAGGTTGGGACCAAGCCTTTTCTGTCCCTTCTTATGGACCTGGGCCATGGTGCTGACTATAACAGGAGAAGGAATGGAGCATGGACACAGAACTGCCAGGGAAGATGGTTATGTCGCCTCTATTCTTTCATTTTACCAGTATAGCAAAGTCCTGACACTAATTGTCACCCCTTATGATAGCTGTTAAAGGAGTGATTTTTCATTCCCGCCCAAGGAAAATGAGGTTCTTCATATGATTCTGCTCCTGGAAAAACTATTTCTGTTAGTTCCTTAGCTTATCCCACAAGACAACTGGCTCAGGTAGAATCCCCAGAGAGCTTCTAGAGAAGCATGCTTCAGAGAAGCCAAGACACAGTTCAACACAGCCCAAAAGCCTCAGTCATGCCTGTGTTGCCATCAGGGGCAAGGTAATGGTTAGGAACAAATGAACAAGTAGACAATAAAGAAAGAATAAGGGGCAGGAAAGGAAGATTGGGCCCAAAGTCTGTGGCTGTTGAAAGCAATTACATATAAAGTACAAGAACCATTTACAGCAGTGTCTGTTGGACTCCTGCTCACTTCAGACCCCACAGCTTTACTGAGTCCTGAAATAAAAACCAAGACCCAGGGAGGTTCTGAGAGGGATATTCTTCTCTGTATGGACTAGTTGCAAATACTACACTCTCCATTTTAGAAATAAACCTCTGAAATGAAAAACCCTACAGCTACTGCTTCTATTTGACCAAAACTGAATTCATTATTTTAGAAAACAAAACCTAACCAGTTCATGGTATTTCATGGTCTGCCCCAGTGTTTAATTATGCATCTACTCTGCTGAGTATCTTATTCTTCTCTATTGCTTAGTTGTACGGGATCTCGCATAGATTTACTTTTTGGAAGTCTTCTGAAAGTACCAAGTGCCAAAGACAGTACATTGCTAGAAAATTAGTAGTCATATAGTTCAAAAGTACTTGCCATTCTTTCAAAACAGCTGTTACTCTAAGTACTTAAAAGTTGTTTTTGATGTAATTGAGGCTTTTGCTTCTCTCCATATGTCTTTGATCACCTCCTAATTAACGAAGTAATGACAATCAATTACATTTACATCTAACACAAAGCATGTTGTTAAAGTTTGTCATTACCCACTTTCCTTTCTTGCATGAACATTTTCTGCATCACTGCTGCTGGGAGCATCAACCAGTAAAGTTATTCCACTTGAATATTTTTATTAAGTGGCAATTATATATGAAGAGCTGAAACGTCTGCAGAACTCATGACTCTCAGGATGCTTCATTAAAGCAAAGTTTACAAAATACTTAAAGTGCACCAGGGTCCTGTTGTTTTGCTCTGGACAAAGACTCATTAAAACAATGAAAGTGAACTACACACTTTTCATGGTCTACATCCATGTTTGATCACTGGTTTGGGTTATGTGTTCTCTGAGTCAAAGCCCTGCAAGAGCACAAGCCCCAGAAATGGTGGGGAGGGCCGACTTCACTTTCTTCTGTTCATGTTGATCAGCACTGTTGGGTTTTTTGCCAAGGAGAATTTGAATTAAGTTCTGTGGTTAAGGCAGAGGCTTCTGACATCCTCTATGGAACAAAAAAGTTTGTTTTCTCTGGATTCAAGTAACATTCTGTTGGCCACCATAGATGAACTTCACCAGGCAGAACACACTGACTTCTTGTGAAGTCCCAGAATAGTTACTTGACTTGAAGAAAAGCCCTTGCTGCCAGAGACTTGTTTAGTTTCTAATTTTAAAAAAGGCTATCTTTTAAAAATGAAAAACAATAATGGAACAAAGAAAGAAAATTACTTACATTCTAATTGTTTCTGTGTAGTAGAATTAACTAGGAATTTTCTAACAAAACATTTTTTCATGGGATATAACAAAGCTTCAAACCCAAGTGATTAACGGAAACATTTTGGTTTTGACATATTTTTCCCAAAACAGAAACAGGATTCTGACAATTGAGAAGCCATCTTCCTTAGTGGTGTGCTGAAGAACCCCTGTTTCCTTGTGTGTGGCTCAGAGACAGCCCTGCTCTGTGTGTTGTCTGGTGACAAGTAAAAGCCCAAGGAAGAGTTTGTCGCAGAGCCAGAGGTTCATGACAGCCCAGCTGTGCTGGCAGTTCTCAGACACACAGCACTCCTCAGGCTCCCCTTGGCATGGGGAGAAAGTACCATTATTCCAGGAAAATGTCTCCAGCTGTCCCAATACCAGAAATGCTCCAAAACCCTCTCTTTTTCAGATTTAGCAAGTGGAGTCCTTGGGGCACTTGGCAGCGTGCAGAACCCCTGACATTACATATCTGTAATGTTGCTCTGAAAAATGAGGACAAAACCAAGTATTCATGCAGATAACTTTTGTATATGATCTGTAGAAACTTTTGGAGCCTCTATGCAAGTATTACCTTAAGCCCAAACTAGCTCCACCAGGTCACCTGCTCCCTGTAACTCCTTTGAACACAGTGCTAATTGCAGACTGTCCTCTTGCACTCTGAGCACCAACACTGTGCCCTGGGACAGTTGCAGATTTAGTGGGCCAATTACTGACTACCAGCCAGCTCCTTTCTCAAAGAGTATCTGCTTTGTAAACAGTTCTGCTAAGAAACACATTTTCATTTTATACATTAGTCTGTATTAAGCAGTAGCACTGCAGAAATGAAGTCACAGATATTCTGCAGCATAATTTACCATTAAAGAGTAGACAAAATGATGACCAAATGTTTGGATTTACAAGAGCTCAGATAAAGAGGAATACTCGTTATTCCAGGTCAGAAGATGAAATCAGCTGCTGTTAGGAGAAGGCTTAATACCCACCTCTGTGTAGCTGGTTATCTGGACTCCGTAATTTTAGCATTACAGCAGAAAAAAGGGCCAGGGCCCACTAGGCATTGCATGGAAAATAAGACTTACAGAACAGAACTGAAGAATGAGGAAGAAAATATTTTTGTCAAAGTCAAGTCCTTTCTCAGCTACAAGAGGCATAATTCCAAGGCAGTGGGGGAACAGTGGACTGGATACTAAGAGACAGTAAGACAGATCCCCCATCCCTGGTTACAGGAGACTCTTACAGGAGCCAGTATTAGCAAAAAAATTCTACATAGTGCTTTGAGGTGAGCATCTTCCTTCTCACAAATCACAGGCATCGACCATGGCATGAGGGTTCAGTTTTCCCAGTTACATAGTTTGGGCACAGCTCCTTGGGCACTGCTCCAGTTAGTAGATAGGATAACAGCCAGAACAGCAGTAGGGTAGGGGTAGGGAGCAGAAGGGACTGTATTTTTAACAAAGAAAGTATTAAGATGAAAGGTAAATAAATTATGTGATTTTAATGCTTCAGCCCAACCAGACAAATCTCCCCGGCTGTGCATACTCATTGTTTTCCTGTAAACTCATAGCCCTTTACATTTATTTTTTTCTTCCACAGTTATTTTAACTTACAGCTTAGTCACTTGACCTTTCTAATATCATAGCAAGGCAAAATCCAGCTTCTGACACCCACAGTCTCCTTGCTGCAGACAGCTGTACCTTGGAAAATATTCAGTGTCACTAGAAGACAGCCAGATCGCTTCAGTTTGAGCAAGGTGCAGTGAGTACCTGTGCTGCTGGTGAAGCTCAGCAGGTGACTCTAAGCTTGTGATCTTCATTCTAAACACTTGCCTGCCTACTGGCCCACTACAAGGACATAATTTTTTTCTGCAGTTGCCTTGATCACTATTGGCCATCCCCTCCTCATTTCTGCCAGCCCGCTGCCCAGGCATCTTCTTTAAAAAGAGTAGTGATATCCAGGTGACTGCAGCTCTGCCTTTAAGCATAGAGAGAAGGTTAAAAGTAGGATTTACATGTCCTTTTCTAGGACATCTTTAGGTTAATGAGCCTCAGAGATAATGGGAAAGAACTTTAGGAAGAGCAAATACATAAACTAATATTAATGGATAATATTTGATGGGTTTTATTCAATGGGAGCAAAATTTGATTTTAAAAATGCAAGTCTGTTACGAAACATAACTCTAAAATCACCTAGTAAACAAAGCAGATCTGTTCTGCATGTATTTTGAGGCATACCAATGTTTTCTTTAGGGAGAGAAAGTTCTGCAGACAGGTTGGATGAAACATAGTATTTATTCCTTTGAATGCTGGTAAGATTAAAAAAAAAAAAGTCTTCAAATTATTTGCAATTGCATCAGTGCAACAGCCCTCCAAGATAAGACATAAACCTGTAGACTAAATAAAATCTTATTTCCAAAACTAGTATTTTGTCCTTGATTTGAGTAGTAAAACACTTTACAATCTGTATAGAAGTACAGTGCAAAAGATAGCTTTTAAACTGGTTGGAAACTCACCCACCTTGTTATTTACATGCCCAATTTTAAATACATCAGAAAAACAGTTCAAAAGTTTCTTCGATAAAATCTCATCCAGTTAATTTCTTTTCCCAGTACTCTCCCAAATTAGCTCTTGAAGGAGGAGATAATTCATTCAGTGGGAGCAACAGAGAGAAGCCATCACTGATAAGAGCATTTCTCCTTATAAAAGGACAATTTGAAAAGCTTTTTTTTTTTTTTAATGCAGCTTCGGCTGCATAAATGACAAAATATTTAGTACTTTGTTATGACAAGCCTGCTATATGCTGCCTCCTATTGTTCTGCACTTTTGGAGTGTAGGCAAAGAAATTGGAAGAAACAATGTGGGGAACCTTGAAATTGCCATTAATGGCCCTCAAGAGTAACTAAAGGCACCCACGAGTAAATGTGTTATTTCTTTTTGCAATACTTCAATATTATAACTTACGAAAGTTATATCTCCATGGGATATCACAGAACAGCCAGAATACAGTGTTGAGCTGAAGACATTAGGAGAATTCCTTTCATGTACCTGTACCAGGAGCATCCAAATTAAACTATAGGCAAGGTTAAAGTTTTACCCTTAAAGAGGTGCCAGGACTGTTCTAATATTACAGGGTTTTGGTTTACATCTTGTCTGAAGGGCAGATCTCCTTCAGCACAAGGATTTTTGAATTTGTGGTGAAAGACGAAGGAATGGCCAGTACAGCTCCCTGGAGCACATAGGATAGTGTTAAGAACTTTCTCATTAATCTGCAACCCAAACTTGCCTCTGCTGACTAGAGGAAATTGCAATATTGCAGCCTGAGATGGACAATGCAAACTCTAGTTCTTTGGGCAGATGAGAATTCCTACTTAAAGCATTATACATGAAAGATGAAAGGAAGAAGGGCAGCCTGTGTAACAAAATTAACTCCTACTTAGAAAAATAAGAGAAACTGGCCATTACAAAATACTTTTCTTAGAACAAACAATGGATGCCAGTGTACAGCATATAGGGAATGAAAAGAAATATGATATAGGAAGACTACAAAAGGAAGTTATATTAAAAAAAGGAATTAATTTGCAATATGAAAGAAAAGTTGCATTTAAAGAGAATATTCTACCTTAACAGCATTATTCTATTTATATTTCATAAAAATAACTTCAGGGGGAAAAAAAAGTTTCTGCTTCTAACCGGATTATAACATTTCCTTATTTTCAAAACAATTCATGGAACATAATTTCACTCTAACCAAGTTGTTTAAGATTTTTAAGCTTGACTATATAAATTACTTTATCTGTGTGTATAAAAACACAAAATTCAGTATCATGCCTGTTTGGCAGGCATTGTCCTCTATCAGAGAGGATGAACAAACCTCAGCTGTCCATACAGGCAGGCATGAATGAGAGAACCACAAGCACAGGTGCACACAAGGGACAGTCTATTTTAGCAAGAAGGCTGGACAGCTGTTGCTGTGAAGTTCCAACTATTTACTGCAAAAGTGTGTTGCAGAAAAGTACAAAGTGGATGCAAATATATGCTCAAAAAAAAGAACTTTTTTTTAGTCTGCACTTTTAGTACTTTTAAACTCAATGTTTTGCTACTTTTGGGTTTTTTTTTTTACAATGTGAGTTTTATTCTGAAGGAATATATACTTGCCACTTCTTTAGTTTTCTAATAACTGATGACAATCAGATTATCAGCAGAACTATTTTCTATTAAAAACTATGACACTTAAAATAGCCATGATTATTTTTGTGTGAATAAAATCACACCTAAGGCCTTTTTAACATTCTCACTGTGAGAACAAAACCACCTCAAACTCAAAATTGGTTTGAGGTTGCAAAAAGCCTGGGCTATATTTGCAATCAACAGCACCTACTGATATATTGAATTTTCACAAGTCAAGAAGACTGAAACACTTTCACAAGCCATATTCTGCCTCAGGCATGGCAGTGTGAAATCAATGGAACACTTACGTCTCATGAATGCTATAAAAATCACAATGTTATAATCCTAAATATATTTTCTGGCAATCTACATTACAGAATAATATTTCAAAGATATTTCACCATTCATACACATTTTTTTCATTTTTAATATTGAAACAATTCTGTTTTGAAGTATTTTATCATGCTGAAAAAGCTTTAATACATTAACTGTCAGTCACGTGAACAAATGCTTCACTTTAACAGCTGAAATTCCACTAATCAAACAGTGCTATCCATAAGTAAACATAAATAGTAAAAAAACCTTTATTTTCAGTATTTATATCTTGACCAAATTATTCTAAATCAGTTAAGAGAGTCAGCTAATGCTGGGATTCAAGTTTGCAAACCTTCTCCCAGTGTTTATGATTTTATTTAATACAAATTTCTTCTTTATAAATATATATATATAAAAATAAATATAAATCATTATTTGAACTGACTAGTTATTAATCACTTAAGTCAATATAGTTCCTCTCTTTTTTTTCTGTTAACAGCATCACTATTTGGCATACCCAGACACTCTTTATTCCTAGAATTCATCCACTGGACAAACTAAGACTGCTCCTATAACCAGCAAGTAATTTTTTTACATTAGTGTTTTTCTTTTCTCCATACAACTTATCCCACTTCATGGTACATCCAATGTTCTCAGCCCTGATTAGGCTTCTGCTTTCAATTAAAGGAGCAATTTTTCCTCCAGGAAATAGAACACTTAGCATTGCACGTGTCACCACTCCAGTCAGAAAACCTCACTTGCTAAGTGCTGCAGTACATAAAACTGATGTCCAGTTCAGCCTGCAGCATGTGCTCCTTAGGGGACTTCTGTCTTGGAAAATTATAGATGCCTTAGAAGCAAGTACTAGGCAGGCAAAGTAGAATTATAGCAGGGATATCAGTTCACAAGGTGCATAGGCTGAGAGCAGCCTGGCTAGAGAAAGGACCCATCCTCCAGTTGGCCCATCTGGAGAAATCCAACACCTGCTGGAGCTTTCCTTGGCCCAGCGTTTGTATGCTCAGTCTGCCAGGGAGCTGCAAAGGCAGCTATGAGCACGATGTGCTCCTCATCTCCTCCCCTCTCTGCAAAGGGCTGCAGTGGAATAGACTGGGGATGGAGACTCCTTCCAATTGTCCACCCAGTGAACTGGCAACACTTCCTTCAGGCACACAGAGCTCCTACAAAGGTCCCTGCTGCATGCCACCCGAAGGGCTATATTCCATTTTCAGCAGTGTTTTGTCTCCAAAACATACCAGTATACGAAACACAAGCAGAGGGAGGTACAAGTAATTACAGCTGCCAAAACACAGACTTCCAGGAAAGTACTTAGCTCCTTGCAAGACTAAGTTCTTTAAAGTGATGTTCTGTTTATTTTTAGCTAGTTTTTTGATGACTATTTTTCCGTCCAAGTTGGTTTTGTTTTTTTTTTCATTCCAGCAGCAGTTAAGTTATTGTTATATCTGATCTCATTGCTTTAATTAAGTAAGTGCTTCTCAGTCCATGATCAGTTCTATTTTGGGCTGGTTTAAAGTTTATTTAATTTGAGATGTGTACTAAGCAGGGTAGCATAATTGCACATCTCAAAGCCTGCTTCATCCTAATATTAAAATGTTGTTTTGATTTCCTGAAAGTTTAAAATATTATCTAAGAAGTTCCATGTAAATTTGTCAAAAACCCCTATTTTATCTGCACTCTAAAAATACAAGCGAAAAATTGCCAAAGAATAAGACTTTATATGCAGTTTGTTCAATACTTTTTTTTTTTTTTTTGGAAGGATAACAGGGATAATGAATACATACTGTGACAGAAACCTGGGGAAAAACACCCCAGCGGAAGCAGAAAAAGGTCATCTTTTCTACTCACTTCCCAATGATGGAATTAAAGATTCTGGTGTAATTCTTTCAGGGTGCCTGGTTAACCTGAGTGTAAGGGACTCTTGTGATGGTCACCTGGAATTTCAGCCCCTTCCATAAGTTGCCAAAGTACTCCTTATGGTTTTAGTAATTTCTTTGAATATTCTAGAATGCAATTGATTTGGCCTAAATGATTTGAAAAGGTTTTTTTTTATTAGGGATTCTAATCTGTTCTTTTACTTTTCCCTTTCTCACAAGTGTTAATTGTACCCCACATCACTTCAGAGTTGACCTTTTCAGAAGACTGATGCAGAAAAAGCCATTAAACATTTCAGCCTTCTTGGAATCATTTGTTGAGAGCTCTTCCTCTTTTCTATATAGCAGACCAATGTTTTTCTTAGTCTTTTTCACCAGTATTATGCTGATGAATCAGTTCACATCACCCTTGACACCCCTTGCTAATATCATCATTTTGTATCTGTTCCCTGTATTTCCATATTATTCCTTTTATTTGCCTTCACTGATCTAATTTTCTACCCATTCTCTATATGCTTCCCTCTTGTGACAGAAAACAACAACTAACTTAAAATTTAGACACGTGTGTCTTTTATTACAGTTCCTGTCCTTCTACAGTTCACGTTTGGATCCCGTGAGCCAGCATCATTCACGTCTCTTGTCCAGAAAACTGACAGCCTGCCTTCTTTAGTTTTGGTTCCTCTGAGATTCCAAATTGCATATCTCTCTTTATTAAAAGTTTTGCTCTCAAAATCCCCTGGTTTCCTGCACTTTCTCCTTTTTCTCTAAAGAATAATGAATTCTGCCACTCTGTGGTCACAGAAGTTGCCTTCTCCACTTTTTAGGTTAAAGTCAGACTCAGAAAGTTTTTTCTAAAGTTGCTTATATGTTTCAAAAACTTGCTAAAGAACTTGCGCTCAGCTCCCAGCACATACACCTGTAAATAGAGGAATCCCCTATTATGATAAAATCATGCCCTGGAGAATGCCAACCCCTCACAAAAAGAACTAATTCCAATCTTCCTGAGAAGGTGTAACTGCTAACATTATTTCCTTTACAGAGTACAGGTCTCATTTAAGAGAGAGAGAGAACCTGTGGCAGAGACATTAGGGTTGTGTTGTCAGCAGTGGTGTGTTGATCTGATTCTGCTACTGCCTGGGTGCCCATCTGTAGGTTGGTAGGGTGGGATTTATTTCACTGAAATTTCAACACTAAATTTCAACACTAGCACAAATATCAATCTTTGCACTTGACACATCAGTTGTTTTATTCCAGTCAGGGAAGAGGAACAGGCACATTAGGACATATTAATTCATCTGACTTACTTTAGATATCTTCTGTAAAATTGGGTGACTTAAAGACTCTGACACTAGTAGAAGTAAGAAAATTTCCATGTGAGAACTGACCTGGCCTTTCTGCTAACCTTGTGGGTTACAACCATGTGGTTTAACTTGTATTTTAACCAGTGTCCAAGAGAGAACATGCTAGGCTATCAGACTTGTACCTTTTTTAGATCCTGCTTCTAAAAGCAAGATTTCCAGGTTGATTTAATTTTATACTTCCTTTTTATTACATGGTTTGCTTTATTTAAGATTTCTACTCTGTTCTGCATATAGCAGAGACTGATGACAACTCTGTCATTATAATCGATGTTCCCTTTTTCACATTTTCCCTACATCTTTGCTTTATACAGATCTGTCATATATTACAGAAACCTTTCAGTAAATTTAAGAATGAACCATTCAGTTAAGCTTGTCTTTCAAGGGTGGGGAATGTTCTAGTTTATTAACAGATGCAGTCCTAGGCTGGTGGCAATTACAACTTAAGTAAGTTGTCAACTACTTGGTAGTCTCTGTAAGGCAGGTAAATGGTCTCAGTTTACCTACAACTTCCCTAAAAAGCCTTTTTGCTCTAGAGATGCCTCTCCTGAGGCACCCTCCCAAGATGAGGAGAAAGGAATCAGCCCCATCTTCATTCTCAGAGAACTTAGGCCTTTTAGGCTCTCAGGGCTATCAGTGCAGGTGTATTACAACACACTTTTAAAGATGGCTTATAATTAATTGAAGACTTTCTTTGTCTCATATACATGAGACTAAACTTTCTTCTTAAAGTATCAAACAAGAGAGGAAACATGGAAACATTCTTCTCTCTTTTTTTTTTTTTTTTTTACTCTGTCAGCTCCCTCCATGTCAAGTACACCTCTTCTTCATTCTTCCCTCCTTCTAATTTCATCTTTCTGGCTGCTATCTGTTTCCTCTTGGAGCAGGAAAAGCCTTATTGGTCCTTTTGCTTTTGTATGTCCACTTTTAACACACCTATTGAGCGACATATTTTTTATCTTTAATGAAAGTCTTCTTAATGCAAATACTATATTATTTGAAACAAAAAAAAAACCCCAAAACCTGAAAAAAATCCAAACCTAAACCTGTTCTGTTTTATTTACATAATGAGGACCAGCAGGATCGTTTTAATACCTTCTGGAAAAACAGTCTCCAAAAAAATCAGTGTAGCTTTTTTTTTTTTTTTTTAAATTTTGTTCACAATATTTTTTTTAAATTTTGTTCGTAGTTTTATATCTGGGAAATATTTCAAAGCAGTATCTTGCCTTCTAAATTTCATCTCCTTTTCCAGTGTTACTTATTCAGCCAGATGCAATTTTCACTTTTAAATTATCACCATACAGCTTTGATACATTAATTACTGCAATGACTTGCTAAAGTTTTGAATTATTAGGACTGTTTGCAACATAAACAATATTTAAAGAAGAAAGATACTAGTGAGGAGAACATGGCACCTTGTGCTGTACAAATTCAAATAAGCACAGCATCACTAACCAGTCAAGGGAGGTGATTGTCCTGCTCCACTCTATGTTGGTGTGGCCTCACCTCGAGACCTGTGAGCAGTTTTGGTCACCACAATACAAGAAAGATATGAAACTATTAGAGAACATCCAAAGGAGGACCATGAATATAGGGAAGGGCTTAGAGGGGAAGCCTGATGTGGAGTGACTGAGATAACTTGGCTTGTTCAGCCTGGAGAAGAGGAGACTGGAGGGAGACCTCATTGCAGTCTACAACTTCCTCACGAGGGGAAGCAGAGCGGCAGGCACTGATCTCTTCTCTGTGGTGACCAGTGACAGGACCTGAGGGAATGGCCTGAGGCTGAATTAGGGGAGGTTTAGGTTGGACATCAGAAAAAGGCAACAGGTTCCCCAGGGAAGTGGTCACAGCACCAAGCCAGACAGAGTTCAAGAAGCATTTGGACAATACTCTTGGGCCGCATGGTTTGAGTTTTTGGGTGCCCTGTGCAGGTCCAGCAGCTGAACTCAATGATTCTTGCAGCTCCCTCAATTTTAGGTGTGTAAAATAAAATCTACTGTTAGGATGCCAGTATGGTTGACACACGAGTGTGTGGTTGCAGAGCCTGCAGGAAAACACTCCTTAGTGGCACATCTGAGGCGTCTTGGTTGAAGCACAATCCTGGAAAGCCCAGCCCACAGCTAAATTAAAGCACTGAAATGCACAATTAGTCTCACAAAGCAGAAGCGCTTTGAGAAGGTTATGAAAGAGATATGCCAGAGAATCATAGAATATGCTGAGTTGGAAGGGACCCACAAGGATCATTGAGTCCAACCCTTAGCCCTGCACAGGACCATCCCCAAGAGTCACATCACGTGCCCAAGAGTATTGTCCAAATGCTTCTTGAAATCCATCAGGCTTGGTGCTGTGACTACTTCCCTGGAGAACCTGCCCCAGTGCCCAACCGCCCTCTGGGTGAAGAGCCTCATCCCAATATCCAGCCTAAACCTCCCCTGACACANACCTAAACCTCCCCTGACACAACTTCAGGCCATTCCCTTGGGTCACCATTGATATAATGAAAGTGTGCAATGCCACTGACTAGATAAAGAAAGAATGATGCAATTCATAAAACACATTGAGAAAGTGCCACCATTTATAAGACTTAGAAAACCAATGTCAGGTAAAAAGAAGAGACTGTGTAAACTGCCAAAGCCTACAGACCATACACAGTCTAAAAGAAAAAGGAGTCTTGAGGACTTTTCTGCAGAAACACTGGTGGAGCTGTAAAATGTGGGCAATGGAAATCAGCAAGCCAGAGAAATTACCAAAAAGTGTGAGTGGATAAACGGGTACTTGTGTTTGTGAGCAACTACAGTTAGTAATACCACAGATGCACTCTTCTCCCTAACAATCTCATTTGTGGAAGACATGTATTAATGTAGAACTACTAACATCAGCTAATACATGTGAGAAGTAACCATATCATTGGAGAAGGGGGTTTCAACATTTTGGTTTTCTGAATTGAGGTAAGACTGAAGGGACACATTGACAATGGTCTTTCAGTGCCTAAGAGGCCATTCTCTGGGTATGAAGGATGGCAAGACAAAAATAACACAAGTCACTGAACTGCAGTAAGGTAGACATCAGGAAAACCTCAGGGTAATAATGAACAAGGCTGGATTCCTTGTGGAAGCTGTAGAATCTCCAGCAGTGCAGATTTGAAAAGGTAGTTTGGACAAAAGCTATCACAAAAAAAA
>VYXB01006340.1:0-52037 GCA_013397135.1 Pachyramphus minor
AAGTTTTGTTTACCAAAACTTGCACATGATCAAATTTCACTGGTTTTAAGGATGTGCATAGACAATCACTTAGCACAAGGAAAAATAAAATTAAATGAATAAAGTTTCCTATTAAAACATAATGACTACTCACTTTTGTCACCATAACCACCACAAAGTTCTTCTCATCTATTTTGTATTCTTTAAGAGCAGTCTCATCATTAAGGATTTTACCTGGCAAATTAAACAGACAGAAATTAAGAAGTTACTTAGCAGATCAACAGATAATCTTGGGATTTCCTCATAAAAACAATTCCAAAGACCCCATGAAAACATGTTTCATGCAGATTTATAAACATTAAATGACCCTACAAAAAGTGTTTTGGCTATTAACCTTTGGCAGTGGAGCTACAATTTTCCCCCTGTGATGTCCACAGTACTAATCAGCTTAAAGGCGGTTGCCCTAAGTGTTGAAGATGCTTCAGAACATTTAAAATGGAAATGTTAAATCTGGTAAAATTTATTGGACCCTTAACACAGATAAAAGTAATGTAGAAGAACAGCTTTAGCATATAAAAAGCTTGATTGAATAACTTATGTCTGCTTATACACTCAGTCACAGTAAGAAAATTCCTTTCTGCTTATCTTCTGTTTGGCCTTCAGATAAGACACCACCTACGTGCAATAAACAAATTTGTGACCTTGTAATTTTAACAACTGGCTCTTAAAGGAAGGCTAAAACATTAGAAAAAGTCGTAACCATACCATAATTTGCTACCTTGCTAGAAGGATAAAAAAAGCCAGACAAACCCAGAAACATTTGTTATGCTACCAATTTTGATGTTTCACAAGCAGAGGTGGTACTGTGACAGAGCACATTTGCATCATCAAAGAATCATAGAATAAGGTGGATTGGAAAGGACCTCTGAGATCATCAAGTCCAACCCTTGATCCACTACCACCACAGTTACTAGACTATGCCACTAAGTGCCACATCCAGTCTTTTTTTGAATACCTCCAGGGACAGAGAATCCACCACCTCCCTGGGCAGCCCATTCCAATGCCTGATTACCCTCTCTGTAAAGAATTTCTTCCTAATATCTAAGCTAAACCTCCCCTGGCACAGCTTAAGCCCGTGCCCTCTTGTCCTACTGCTGGTTGCCTGGGAGAAGAGACCAANGATTTCTTTCAAGTCTCCCTGTTCAGCCAGACTGGTCGTATTCCCCGTCGGCTTGCCTTTCAGCAGCCTGGGATAACCAGCTGCTGTGTGCTCAAGACTTGCTTCTTGAAGCAAGAACCTCTCAACAACCCGGAAACACACTAAGCCATGTACTTTTTTGCTCCCCCTTTTTTTTTTTTTTTTATTTTAGGATAAGCCAGCTTAGAGGCAATATGACAAATCAGAAAAGTGTTTCTGCAAGATATATAGCACCTACTTCTACTACAGAATTTTCAGAAAATATTTTACAATTTAAACTGATTAATTTTCTGAAGATGTGCCACAGATCACTTCTCTACTTCAGAAGAAAAACACACATTTTCACAACTTTTCTCAATGCTGCTTTCAAAGCAGTGCATTAGAGAAGTCAAAAGAACAGCAAAGTTTCTTTCAAGCTCTGTTTTAGAGGAAAAAAACACTAGAGGGAGTACTGGAACAGAACTAAAGTTCTGATATGAAGTAAGAACAAAAAAATGGATCTCTGTATGACTGCCAGAATGAATAAGCCAGGTCAGTTACAGGTCAAATAAAGTTAATTTCATGGGGTTTTTTTCTGACATTAGTCTGCTTTTTCCTAGTAAATAATACACTTTTCTAGTGACAGAGCTTAAGAGTATGGAAAGTACCTTTGTATAGCAAGGATTTGGTGGTGTGTTCCTTTTGTTAATCCGAAAGAAATAATCTTATTATGAATTCTCTGAGGTATATAAGAAATGCTTC
This sequence comes from Pachyramphus minor, assembly GCA_013397135.1. Classification (NCBI taxonomy): domain Eukaryota; kingdom Metazoa; phylum Chordata; class Aves; order Passeriformes; family Tyrannidae; genus Pachyramphus; species Pachyramphus minor. The sequence goes on from VYXB01006340.1 coordinate 1,919, forward strand.
AGCTATACACAGCATAAATTGAACAAAAGGAAAGTATTAACCCAGAACAGGTGATTTGATCTGCTTAAATCCTGATTTCCTGTAACATAAGTTATTTCTTCTTCACCTAGCTTACCCCCAAGACATCATGCTATATGAGCAAAGATAACAGACACACGTGTAATAAAATCTGAAAAATTCTAATTCAAAATTAAGAGTGCCCTTTGACAATAAGTTTGTTTTTGTGTCTGTGGGTTTTTTTAACCTGTCTACATTTCAATTCTTATAACCTTTAGAAGACTTAACATTCACATCAAAGACAAAGAACAACATAAAATAAGGCAGATCCATATAAGGTATTTTCAGAATATCCGTTACCTGCATAAATTAGTTTTTGGCCAGCTATAGGAAAGGCATCTTTCCCTCTTTCTGATTCAATCTTCTCTTTCAGTGCCTTTACCTAAAGCACAAAAACAGTCTTAATGAAAAAAAAGGTTCACAATACAACCTAATTCAGTATACTTTACACTTTAAATACTAGTAGTTTCTGTCATATCTTGACTAAGTCAAGTATATCAACCTTCCAAGGATGTCATTGTAACCCCTTGTAGAGCAGTATGTTCCCTTGGCAAATAATCTCCTGTGCTTAATCAAATTAGATACATAGTTTCTCCATGAGAAGTTTCTAATACGAGTGTACAACAAAATGAAAAATAAATTGAAAAATTTGGGGGATAAAAATATTTTCATCTGCTGACCTATTTGCCCTGTTCTTTCTCTCCATTCAGGAGGTACACAGGCTATACACAGCTGAAGGTTTTCATCATCTTAATATTCTCTTCTAGGAATGCTTTTCTTTTTGGTAAAATCACCATGACATTCAACCCTGAAGTCTCAATATGCAAAGACTTGTGCAAATTGCTAAGCCGCTCATCCTACATAAATAGTTTCCAACTCTTCCCTCTCCTCTGTAATTTCTGGAGCTTTTGCACAGCAAATTTAAGCCTACACATTTACTTGCTTACAGGGGCCACTAATGTATCAGTCACGCTTTCACAGCACCACATTCAGGAGCTCAAATGACACTGCTGTCTTGTGTCAGAACACTTACTCTCCTGAAAGACTCCATAGTGTTGTCCTGAGGAGATAAACAATGTTCCTGCAGAAGCATTCCTGCACTAACGCATCTGAAGTCATGTTTTAAAGACAAACTAGCTGTATGCACAGTCACTCTTCTTGCTTTCTTATGGACTCTCCAATATACATAAAACAAAGACAACTAATCTGTTATGAACTTACGAACAAGCTAACACCATCTTCTAAAGGGGTTTTTTCCCCCTGAATATTCAGAAAACCTTCTTCATAAAACTCTGCAAAGATACAGAACACAACGTATTGCTTCACTCTGTGGGACTATACCAAAACAGGAAACCTACTCTTCTTCCTCAGTAGTTGAAGAAAGGATGTTTTTGGTATTTGTATCATATATGCCATCCCAGCACCTGCCAAATGCTTTGGAGTCAGTCTCCAACCAGGCAGTTGCTTTTCCATAGAAAAACTAAAAACAGCTCACTGCCATCCCTAAGTCCTGAGGACAGTGAAACCATGAGTTGTTTTAGTAATGATTTGCTGAAAGCATCATCATTCTCATGCGCTTACTCTACAAAAGTCTGTCTTATTCCTGGATTTAAGTTTATTTTTAAAGTGTATTTCCTTGAAAACTAAAAATCTAATTTGTTAATTCCTCTCCAATTACTAAGGATGGAAGTCACGCACCTTACGACTGAACAGTTTCCTGAGGCCATGGATAAGCCATCAAGAAGTTTTTCCTGAGCTTTTAACTATTACATACTTCAGGCAATTCCAGTTAAATGTCCTGCATGCCCAAGGGCAAATTAATCCCTTAAATCATGTTAAAAGCCCATTATGTTTTCAAATGCCTAGTTTTTAACACTCTGCTTACCTATTCTTATATTTATGCACTTGTATCCATCACTCAAAGATAATGTCTCAAAGCTACTTTTTTTATACCCAGTTACCATGTTTGTCATAGATCTGTAACAAATATAACATGATAAACAGGTATAATCTATTTTAAAGAAGAAAATTAAGGTTTGTTTCACGTCCGGTGCATCAATCAAGCTACTGGTTTCAAATTTCTACTTTGTTTAGAGTTCTATTCCACACTATAGCCTTTTACCTATGGGGAAGAAAACCAAGATCTGTTCTCTTAATGTCTGAACAGCAAACTGTGGTAGTCTGGGTCAGGACATGCTAAATACAGATGTTAATTACTATACAATAACTGGATCCACAAGAAGGAGTTCAGATATTTACTGACAGTAATTTTCCAACAATTCCATTTGCCTTTGCTGTCCACCTTGTGTGCAGTGCTTCCCCTTACTATGATGTCGTTGATGTACTTCAAGTGACCTGGGGCACTGTCCTCTCCCAAAACCTTCTGTGTAAGTCTGTGACAAATGACAGGGCTACGCTTTCATCCCTTTTGGCAGGTGGCACTCCTCTCGAGACCTAGGCAAACTTCCATTTACACTATGGAGCCAAGGGAATTGAGAGGAAAAAAAAAAAGTGTTCGTTATGACAGTGGCTGAACAAGAAGCAGTATTCTTGTTCAGGATAGTTCAGGTTGGAAGGGACCTGTAAAGATCCCTCAGTCCAAACCCCATGCAGTGAGAAGGGATATCTTCAAGCAGATCAGCTTGATTCAAGCCCCATCCAATCTGGCCTTGAAAGCTTCCAGGGATGGGTCATCCACAGCTACTCTAGTGTTTCACCATCCTCACTGTACAAAATTTCTTCCTCACATACAGTCTAAGTCTTTTAGTTCAAAACTATTATCCCCTGCCCCATCATAACAGGCCTGCTTGAAAGTCTGTTCCCATCTTTGTTATATAATAGAACACAGAATATTCTGAGTTGGAAGGGACCCACAGGGATCATGGACTCCAACTCTTACGTGAATGGCCCGTAAACCCCCTTTAGGTATGGGAAGGTGTTCCAAGGTCTTCCCAAAGTCTTTTTTGTCCAGATTGAACAACACCAGGTCTCTCAGCCTGTCTCCATAGGACAGGTGCTCCAGCACTCTGAACTTCTTTGTGGCCTCCTCTGCACCAGCTCTAAGATGTCCTTCATGTGCTGAGGACCATCAACAGCATGAACCCTCAGTTTCCACAGGACTACACCTGGGAAAACTAACTTGGCATCCACAAGCAGACTCAGCCTCACAGACAACCTGTGTGTCTGACACCGTAGTCTGAACCACCTTCATTAAGGTTTAAAACCATAGATGCTCCATTTTCAATGGGAAAATAAAATAAATAAATAAAGCCCTCTCAGGGATCTTCAGAAAGACAGCTGCATCTTCCAGCTGCTAGTACAGTGAGCTGCTGAAAAAAGCAACATCTTGAACTTTACCACTAGCAAATTGGGTTGCTGAGAATCTATACCTCAGCACAGCCAATGGTTCACAGTTATTAAGTGAAAATTAATTTTGGGAAAGCACACCCAGCACACTGATCTGCCAAACTGAGAAAGCAGGTTTAAAACATACAGACAACTTCTGCATCCACAGATTATGATCTGTTTTTCTCATAAACACAGATCCATAAACAAATCCTTCAGGCTACCTAGCCTTATTCAACCTGATCAGAGTTCAAAATGTATTTCAGTCCTCAGTGAATCGTGTTTGTCTTCTGCCTCAATAAATTTTACAGCATATCAAAGGGAGCCTGTACTTTATGACAGTATCTTTAAGAATGAGCATCAATTCATCTACAAACACTTACTTTAAGGACTCAGAAACAGCACACTTACAAGACAAGGTGATCTTCCTCTGTCGTCTGTGATTTTAGATGCAAAACTCTCCCTGCTATTCAGAAACTGAACTCCATGTAAGATTATATGCCATGTAATTAAAAGTTAGAGCTGATCAACGCCTACCTGAAAAACTAGGGTGCTCTGAAGAAATAACAGTTCCTAACTACATCCCACTAGGCATCCTAAAAATGTGTTTCACAAAATCACCGGTACTAAGTTGCCCAGTTGTTCCCTGTAGTTAATTTTCTCCCGCTAAGCTGGGGTTCCATCCAGACAAGCAGTTCCCTTTGAGTAAACAGCCTCCCTTCCCTCTCACACACCAGTTTTCATTTCTCCTACTTCGTAGATATGCTTACACAAAAGAGGTAAAAATAATCAGTTTATTCAAAGTCACATTTCAAAAATCCAAATGAAAAAGTGAACAGTATATTTCATCAATTTTAATTTATATTTTACACAGGCCGTACTACACAGGCAAGATAAACTGCTGTATTCCTCAAGATCTACAGAGAAACTGAATACAAAACTGAAAAGGATCTCTTCTGACATCAAGCCACAAACCAACCTTCCACACCACAAGCTTCATCAGGATCCAGTAAGAAGACCAGTAAGATTGTTTGCTACTTCTACCACAAGGCTGTTACAAAGTTTATTCTGGTACTGGAAGTCCTTTCCTAATTTCCAGCCCAAATTAATTTACATGCTATTAATGCTCATTTGTTCTTGGGTTGATGATACAATTCAAGCATGAATAGCCTTCCCACCTCCCATGGTGCTTACCGGTGTAAAACATTTATGCAACACTACCAAAACTTGTGAGCTAAGCTAGGCAAGAGTCCTTTAGCTTCCTTTCATGTGAGAGTCCCAGTTTTCCACAGGCTCCAGGCACCTCTTTTTTTTCCACCTGCTTGGCTGGAAATTCATTCCCCTTGGGAACAGGTGGCTAGCATACACATAGTAGAGCAGCATCACTACAGGATCTGTGATCTTCAGGGCTTCACCTTTTAGCAAACCTGACTCAATTAGTCTATGCTGCTCATTTGAAAGCCATTTCCAAAAGTCTGACCCCAATCAGGCAGCCAGGTACTAACATTAAGCTTTGTTTTCTTCAGTTCCATTACGCTTGTATTGATTTGTACTCAAGTTCTTATATAGTGAATAAAAGGACTATGAAGAGATGGATCACAACACCAACTCTGGAGGACCTCCACTACCAACTCACCTACAACTGAACTGTTTCTCTTTACAAAGAAACAGGGTTCTTTAATCTACCTTATAGTTCTCTGCCATTCCTCATCTTTTTCTGTACTAGACTAAAAGGTTTCTCCCAGACTGTGGGGAAAGTCATGGTTAAACAAGGACAAAAAGCTTTCAGTCCAGGAGGCTTTGCTCTCCCCCTCCTCCCCGAGGGAGGATACAACAATCTGAACTCTTCTGTGTAGAATTTAGGCTTAATATTCCGGAGTTTTCCCCTCCCACTGCCCTTGAAAACACATTTACCACATATTATACTACTATATAGACACTGCTCTAAGTCAGGTGAGGACAATGCAGCTGTGTCAGACAATAAACCAGCTAATGAAACAACAAACTGACCAACGCAACAGGTTTTACTGCTCTTAATCAAACTACGTGATCAGCAACTGATTAACAACAAATGTTGTGCCTACTAAAACATCCAGAGGATAAGAAACTACTCAGCTCACAGGTCAATGCTGTCCAGTACTTTTACTGGTAAGAACACATTTGTTTCCAGCTCTTCCACAAATTATAAAAGTAGATTTTTCTGGCACAAACCTACATTTAGTGTTCCTTTGTATTGCCTTTCTAAACAGGACACTCATATTTAGTCAAGAGACCATACTGGTGGTTGCATGAACAGATTACTGCCCTACTTCAGGCCCCAAAGATATAACAGGTAATTAAGAAGAATCTTGTGAAGCCAGTCAGATTTATGAGCTTATTAAGTGCCTGGAAAAAAACTCCAATTGTACAAAACTAAACAAGGCATTTAAAGTTATTCTAACACTTGAAAACAGCCTCAGGATAAAGCATTCATAAACTTCTGTATTTACTAGTTGTATTTACTGTGCTAGAGTTTGTATACAAAGAAGCAGCATTGTGTGGAAGAAAAAGAGTCTGGAACTGGCAAAAATCCAAACTTAGCTCTGACATTTTACTTTCTAGAGAGTTACCTCTGCCTAATTTCCAAAAATCAAGCTCATGTAAATCCAGGTGAAACTCATAAATCTAGCAGTTGCTGTTATACACTGCACAGAGATCAACAGCATTAATTTCTGATCTCAGAACTGGCCTCCACACACTTCCACCCTGCATTTCCAAACTGATCTAAGCCCCGCCTAAAAGAGGAGACACTAGGAGCCAGTTTTCTGATGCAAGACAATGACTAAAAGAGCTGTGCACATGCAGCTTTGTACTAACACAGGAACACAGCGATTTCAACATAAAGCAGAGCTTTCAGCTATTTGAAGCTCCCAGAAAAGCAGAAAGATGTGGCTATAGACAGCTCTGCCTATGAACCCACAAAGGCTTGTTTTAAGGAGAAATCTGATATTCTCTGAGTGGGGGAGTCTTGCCTGGTCACACTGATTGGCACGAACAACCCTCCTGTACCTTTAGGCAGCCAATTTCTACAACACAAACTGACTCACAAATGTAAAAGTAACACAATGGTTTGAGTATGAAGATAACTGACAAGACAGTTCAAGTACCTATGAAAAGACACTTCATAAAAAACCCTTTTCCGTTATTGCATACTGGCAAACCAGTTGGAGAGGTGCCTCTGACACAAAAACAGGAATGACAAAGACAGGGAGAACTAACCAGCCTACAGACAACACTCTGGCTGGGTATGCTCATGGCAATGGCAAGTCCTTTCCTCTCCTTTGCCTGTTCTTTTGGTGCTCCCTGCAGGGCAGCATGCAGAGGACAGCAATCTGGGTCCCTTACTAGGTAAGGCATGCTGCATGTCCCCATGTCCTGTAAAATCACAAGTGATTTGTTTCAGTGAATACACTCCATCCAAGGGAGCCATGACCAAAGACGCAAACAAACCTCTGTGGGAAAAGACATTGTCAGGCACATCCTTCAGCTCTCCAAGTTTACACCTGTAGATACTCATTCAGCGAAGTATTTTCCTGCGTTTTAGGAACTGAATGAAAATATTTTCAAAGCGTTTGTTGGTAAACATGCCTGTGCATGCACAAGGGCAGCAATGAGGCTAGTCAGTAGCTGAATCATCTGCTCCTATTATTCTTTTTAATCAACAGGTGCTCTCCATTTTCTCCAAGTTTCAAAGGGAACACCTTCCAGCCTGTTGTTATCCGTACCAAGGACACATATCCCTGCTTTCCAATCATACCTGCAAAATAGATTTTAAATATAAGACACAAGTACGTACACAACTATCCTTAAGTGTGTACAACCTGTATATTTAAATTCTCAGTCTTTTAGACACATTGGGAATGGTGTTCCAAGAAAGTCTGGATTGTTGAGCACATAATACTGAAAAATTATTTTAAGTACAAAGCTAAGTTTTCATTGCTGTCAGCTAAACTAAATAAGAACATTATAAATAAAACAGCTGTAAAAATATAGGCAGAGCCAACACAATGAAAAATGGGTAACAAGTAAAAACATATTCTAATATGTATAAAATAATTTAGTTGTATTAAGTGATTTATCCTATCTTATTTATTTAAAATTTAATAAAGGAAAGGATAAGTGTCATACTGCCCAAAGTTCTTTGGAAATTATATTAGAACGTTCACTAGAATTTAAGGAAAATATTCTTGAACATGCAAAAACCTAGTCTTCTTCCTCAGCCAAGAATCAGAACAACTTCCCTTGCTTGGAAATTATAACTCTAGCCAGGAAGCAGGAAAAGGACTATCCACCAAAGCAAAGCAGTAGCAAAAAATAACCCCAGCGAGTTTATTAAATAAACATGAATTATCAGAGAACACAACACTCATAAATGCTACAGTCTGGAAAGGATGAAAATAATGGGGGAAAAAAGGAAATGCTCTGTGATACTCTCACTCTGGTAATCTCTGCAGTTATAATTTTGCAGAGTCATGTATCGAGCCTCAAGCAGCAAGTACAAACCCTCCAAATTCACACCTCCTCTGACTGTGCAAGTACAAACACTCACCAATAAAATCCTGAAGAGATACAAGAGCAACATAATAATCCTCTAGAAGAGAAAATAAATACTCACTCAAAAAATCAAAGAATACTTAGAGAAAAATACCAGAACTTGAAACAGAAAGGCATCTTTAAACCAAAAGGGTATTTCTGGATTTTGAACAGGAACCTTGGGAGCACTTTTCCTCTAACCACTAAAAATTATAAACTCTCGGGGAAATATACAAACAATTCCCTTATCCAAGATGCTGCTGGACTAACCTGCCTTGATATATGTAGGAAGGAAATAATAGAAGTAGGTTCATACTTCTTCATATGTTACAAGCCTTAAAGTCAGCTCTGATTATTTCACCCAGCAACAGCCTCTGATGCTTGCAGAACTGCTTTATAAATTTAATTTTTCTGACAAATAGAATAGATCACATTCAGCAAAATTGAAATTATCAAAATTAAATCTATTACATCTATATCTTCTTCTATCATATAAGAGAAAAATTAGATAAATGCACTACTACTACTATTACTTACAATTGGTTCACTTACATACTGAATAGTGTTATTCTGCTGGACCAGGAGGGATTTTTGAAACAGAGGCCACACACAGTTATGACTGGTATCTTTTACAAGAACCTAGTATTTCTTTCCATGCATCCTTCCTAGTCCTAATAGAATAAGAACTGATACAAAGTATGCCTTAAGATTACACAGACTTAATATTTATCTCCTTTTTTTACTACATGTTTTAGTATAGCTCTCAATATAAAGAACAGATGTAACTTAACAAAATTGTGTGGGTTCATGAATAGTATTCTCTTTTGTATCCTACCCCTTCAGACTACAGTTTGCACTAATTCATTTATTTATGACTGCACTCTCTAAAGAGAATTAAAGCACTTGTCCTTTTACCATAGACACCCTCCATACACTTATTAAGTACCTCCCTCCCTCTTATGTACCACCTCATTGCTGTTACAAAGCCAAAATGTTTTTTATACCCCCTACAAACCACAAAATTAAGATTCTTTGCTATTGTATTGCCTTTTGAAAAACAAAAGTAGTATATCTTTTTCCTGGCAATATACCTGTTTTATCTGGAAAAATGAAGTATTTGTCAAACCTCACTTCTTCCTTATTACATACCCTTTGGATTATGCTCCATTTTTGCTGGAACACACTCCCCACACATTTAAGAGAACTTCAGGTAGTGTCCAGCCTAAATTTCTAAACTTAAAGACCAGGAGCTTCTAGCACTGAAGATTCAAAAATCCCCATAAACAGGTTTAACATTAAGCATAAACATATTATGGATGCACCAGAACAGAGAGAAGCTCAAACTCCCACAAACTCAGTGTTCTGCTGACATGGTGTTAAACAAGCTGGCTTCCCCTGGGTGTTCAAACACTGTGGTGGAACAGTGAAATGTGAAAGCCCATATTATATGACACAGAGACTGTGGCCAAAAGACTCCTGATATCACCAATGTTCCTTGTGCCCCTCTGAATTTTGACAAACAGGTTTTTAGATTAATGGTGCAAGGGAGCTGAAAATGAAACACGACAGACCTACTTTTGCCTGGCATTTAACTTCCAAAGAAAGTTAAAAGTGTTTTTTGAGATTTTTTTAAATCCTGCTTCATGTCTACACAGTGATAACTACAACAGAGTTGCTACATTTCAAAGCCTACAAGGTCATCACGGTCACCTCAGACAAGGGATGTGGGTACACAGGCCTCCACCTGCGTCAGGCAGGGCTTATTACTTGCTGCTAACATAGTGCTCAATGTATTTACTTTGTCACAGACATCCAACAAACAGAAGCTGCAGCTTGTGCAGATAGATACACACTTTCATTTATCCTGGTTGAGTCTGAATGCTCAGGACCAGAATAGAACACCAGAATGATCACCATGGGTAGATCTAATCCTCTACAGAGCCCAAGTGCAACACTGGCACCAACAAAACTCAACAAAAACAGCCATGGCTGCAAAAATCTCTCCATTTGATGATAAGCCTTCCCCAGTAACGGAGCCTAAGGCTAAACCTTTTCAACTTCTTTAATCAGTCCTAATATTTGACAGTCTTTACCCAGCACTATGGCAAGCAGGATGGCTTCAAGTCTAGTTTTTGTTCAGTCAAACTACTCAGCTGGTCAATACTTTAAGACACAACTAAACCAAAACGTAAGTCACATCACTGAAGGCAAGTTTAAAATTCAACTGTCTGATTTAATAGGGAAAAAAGATCAGTTACTTGTGAAAAAGTTGCAACAGGGCTAACTAATGATCAGAAAGTGTGTTGCTTCAAATTCTCACTGGAAGGTTTGTTTAAATATTTCTTACTATTAATGTAGAGAACCAGAATCCAACTTTGGAGCAACAGGTTTCCTCCATCTATCACAACTACACAATTTTGGCCTTGTCACAGTACAGGGCACAGCTCCAAGTAAACAAGCATTTTGAGAAATACACACATGGTCCAATAACTAAAAGTAATGTCTCCCAAACTCCATGAAATACATTTGTTTCAAGATGTTAGAAAATTAATCTAAGAAGCCAGTGCACTTAGCTAAAATTGGTGTTTTCCAAAGATGAGACTGAGAACTTCCACACACATACTTTCAAAACACTTGCTTAACACATTTCAAAGCATTTTCCAATTTTAAGATTCAGCTTCTAGATGAAGGCTCAGAAGTGTTCCTTACTACATTTTATGCTTTGTAACAAAACACTTTCAACAATAATTTCTTTTTAATTTCCTAAAAAGATATGCGAAGGAAACTTAAATACATTTTTTTCAACAGGTAATACATATTTTATACACGTAATAACAAGATCAAGTCTTTACCTTGCCCTCTTTAAAACAAAGTTCTCCTCAAATCCTACCCATATTTCCCTCTATCTTACCACCCACTCCTGGCCAAAACCTGAAGTATTATGCTTATGAGAAGCATTCTTATTCTGAGCTCCCATAACATCTACATTTGTAAACAGAGGGTGCAGTCTCATTTCCCACAATCTAACTTGTGGCCGTTGCATTCTGCTGCCTCATAAACTGGTGAGGGCTTTGACTGGCAAAGTCCCTCTCCCTGAATTTACCCCTCAGGACCTCACTGAATACAGGGAGCAGGAGAAAAGATGAAGAGTCCTTCCTCTGTAACAAGAAGGACAGATGTTTTAAATATTTGAAGGTTTATAACACATGCTTCTCCTAGATATTTGCCACATCCGTCAGCCACACTACTCACACGAATGAGCTCTTAGTCCAACTTTAACAGTCATCCTTCATTTTTTTTCTTAAGATGGGAGGGGAAGAGGGTAAACAGACTTTATAAAAGCAGATACAATGTTCCACAGTTTCCAGAGCTTCGTTGCCCACCTGTCACATGAAAGGCTGCTGCAGGCAACCCTTCAGCTGCCAGCCTCTCCACATTTTTCAAACCAAGGACGCAACTCTATTGGCTCATGTTGGCTCTCAGAGCAAACGCTGCTGCTGTGGCAAGTGACAAGACAACTTCCAACCCTGCCAACTCACTTACAGGCCCTTTCTCTTATCACAGAACACTGCATTTCCCTGAGGATGTTTCAGCAGACTCCTATGGGCCAGTAGAAAACATTTACCTGAAAGCACAATACATCTCCTCCCTACTCGCACCATCGTGAGAAACACACAGTCACTGCAAACACACCAATGAGGGATTCACTCTGCTGTGAATCCCACCACACACCCCAACACCTCTGCAGGAGGCTCCACCGAGGTCAGCAGTCTCCCGTGCACTCTCCCACCTCCTAATTAACCTGCAGATTAATTAATCACTGCAGCTCACCCTGTGAGACAAAACAACAAACCCTCCCCGCGCACTCACCCACCTGCACCAGGAACAGCACACACACATGCGATGCAGCTGGGAGCAAACACAAGCTCCTCTCCTGCACACACATTCCTGTCCCACAAGAAAAGCCCCACAGCCCTCCCAGCACCTCCTTTCCTGGCGGGAATCCATGGGAAGAACCACGTTTTCCTTCTGCTGTACCGCCCTCCCCCACCCGAGTACTCCCAGTATAAACCATCTGTGCCCATTACCCGCTAATCCATGGGTGTGGGCACCTCGATTCCCGAAAGGAAGAACTTTCGCTACCTCTAGTGCTCCTCTCTTCCCCAGGTCTACGTGAGTTTATTTATTCCCTCTCCCACCTCCCGGGCTATTTCTTCTTTCTCACCTCCCGGGCTATCCCTCCTCCCACCTCCGGGGCGTTCTCCTCCAAAACAAGGGGTAAAGTCCTTCAGCCGGGGGGGTTTGGCCGCGGCAGACCCTTTCCCTGGGCGATAGGAAGTCACCCTCACCCAGCCGCACCCCGAAGGAAAGGGGATCCCGCACCACCCCCAGCTGCGCCGCCCCCCCCCTCCCCCCCCCCCACCTCCCCAAGCCCCCAAAAATCCTCCACCGCACCACCCCCGCAGTCCCATCCTCTCACTGATGTCCCACCATCCCCACCGAGGCAGGGGGGTGTCCGTCTCCCTCTTTTGCCCCGGGGGGCGAAGGGACGGATCCCCGCATCCCTCAGCACCGCCGTGTCCCANGCGTTCGGTGTTTCCCTAAATACTTCCAGGGACAGTGACTCCACCACCTCCCTGGGCAGCCCCTTCCAATGTCTAATAACCTGTTCCGTGGAGAAACTTCTCGTAATGTCCAAACTAAGCCTCCCCTAGTGCAGTTTGAGGCCGCTTCCTCTCATCCTGTCCCTTGTNGGAGCCGGGGGCGGTGCACAAATATACACGGCCACACGGGAATGGAAATATAGAGGGTCACGAGCCTGAAGAACTCTGAGGACATCGAGTCCAACCAGTGACCGAATGTCGGCGTGTCAACCAGACCTTGGCGCTGAGTGCTGCGTTCGGTGTTTCCCTAAATACTTCCAGGGACAGTGACTCCACCACCTCCCTGGGCAGCCCCTTCCAATGTCTAATAACCTGTTCCGTGGAGAAACTTCTCGTAATGTCCAAACTAAGCCTCCCCTAGTGCAGTTTGAGGCCGCTTCCTCTCATCCTGTCCCTTGTTCCCTGGGAGCAGAGCCTGAACCCCGCTCCACCCTCCTGTCAGGGAGTTGCAGGGAGAGAGAAGGTCTCCCGAGTTTCGTTTTCTCCAGGCTGAGCTCCCTCAGCCGCTCCTGGTGCTCCAGACTTTTTCCCAGTCCCGTTCCTTTCTCTAGACTCACTCCAGAAGCAAAATGTCCTTCTTGGAATGAGGGGCCCAGACATACAGTGCTGATAAGTTGATTATCACTTGTTACACAAGTGTATTAATACACACTTGTGTTTATAGCACCTCAGCTCCACCAGTGCTGGTTCCATAGAGTCATAGAATGTTAAGAGGTTGGAAGTGACCTTAAATATCATCTATTCCCCTGCCATGGGCAGGGACACTTTCCACTAGACCAGGTTGCTCAAGGTCTTATCCTACCTGGCCTTGAACACTGCCAGGGTTGAGGCACCCACAGCATCCCTAGGCAACCTGTTCCAGTGTCTTACTACCCTCACAGCAAAGAACTTATTCCTTAGATCTAACTTGAATTTCCCTTCTTTCAATTTGTACCCATTACTCACTGTCCTATCACTACAGTTCCTGACAAGAAGTTCCTCTCTGGCTTCCTTGTGGCTCCTTCAGGTACTGGAAGGCTGCTATGAGGTCTCCATGGAACCTTCTCTTCTCCAGGCTGAACAGCTCCAACTTTCTCAGCCTGTCTTCACAGCAAAAGCGGTCCAGTCCTCTTATCAACTGCATGGCCCTTCTCTGGACTTGCTCCAACAATTCTACGTCCTTTCTATGTTGGGGACAGCAGAACTCGACGCAGCACTCCAGGTTAGGTCTCATAAGAGCAGAGTAGATGGGGAGCATCACCTACCTTGACATGCTGACCACACTCCTTTGGATGCAGCCTGGGATTCGTTTGGCTTTCTGGGCTGTGAGCACACACTGCCCACACATGGTAAGCTTAGTAGTTTAGTCTTTCAGTAGTTAGTGTGTGCTTTTGATCGGTTATGAAACTCTGTTTGCCCTGGTGCTCCTTAGGCAGTAGGGGGAGAGCACTGCTGCAAATAAACTTTAAAGCTGAGCAGGCTATGCTGGTAAAAAAAGACCCCTGCCCCCACTCCTTATAGCCTCTTTCATCAGCAAGGTGGTATCTTCTTGCTACCTTCTTGTAACTTCTTCCATTGGCAGGTGTGGGATCTTCCCCCTTACAAGCTCTTCCATGGGCAGGTGTGGGATCTCCTTATAACCTATTCCATCAGCGGGTGTGGAATCAAGGCATTTTCTTTGTAAACAAGGCTGTCTTTTTGCAAAAGAGGATCCTGATGTCAGGCTAGCCTAATACTGTAATGTAATTAAACTCTGAATTTCCTAATATTGTATAATGGCTGAAGAAGCTCTGCTCTGCCACATTGTTAGCCTAATGTTTGTAACAAAAAACATATTCTAACATAGTAAGCTTGGCTTCCTAACCATTTCCTCCCAGCAGTATGGCAGAGCAGGGGCCAGCTGGCAAAGGGAAAGTGGGAGACCCCTCTCCCTGCAGGACTGTGGAAATGGGTACATGTTACACGTGCACACAGAGCTGGAGGTGCTGCTGCTGTCAGCGTCCACCTCGGGCTCTGACACACAGCTACCAGACAGCCAGAACCTCTTACAGCTTTCGCAACCAAAAAGAAACTGCTGACTGTTGCTAGTAGGAATCCAGCATTCTTGGCAGTGCAGAATAACTTGCTTGCACTGCATGGTGAGCCATTAAAAAAAAAAAAAAAAAGAAAGAAAAAAGAGAGGGAGAGACGAAATATGGCTGGCTGTTTTTTTGCATGAATAGTTACAACTTAAAATATGCTGTTTGTTCACTTTCAGTGTTGGCTGATACCGGATCTAATTCTGTACTTGGCAGATAAAAGGCACGTTTTCAAACTTTTCATTCAGCAGTCCAGATATGTAAGAGCTGATCTTCACGAGCAAATGAAAGTACCTCATGCTGAGTGTCAGTTTCACTACTCATTTCAGCTCAGAATATATTAAATGTAAACTACGCATTCTGCTTTCTGTGGTTGCTGTGTAGAGTGTGAAGCAGTTCTGCCCATGGTAGGGTGAGGGTTCATTTACTCCATGACTGTTTAGCTCTCCTGTGAGGGCTTGTAAAAGCCTCAAAATAACTGGGAATCAACTCGAAAGGCCGTGACTGCTAAGGATCAAGTTTTCCTGATGTTTTATTTGAGCTTTAAAATAGAATAAGGGAGAAGGAGGGGAAAAAAAAGAGGAAAGAAAAAAAAAAGCTGTGATTTTTTTTTCCCCCTCTGAGTGTTCCAGGAATAACTCATTGTATGGGGAATATAATAAATAAATTCTTGGTATTTCCTCTCCCTGAGCCCATTAAGCTCCATAAAATCTGACAGTGCTTGACTCTCCAGGTCTTGCAGTTGCAGAATTAAAGGTTAGGGTTTTTTTCTCCCAGATTATTCTCAACATCTAGTTTCATAGTGCTGCTCCTTCACAGCCATTGCTTGTTTTTTTTTCATTCTGTGTCTGAAGTATTTTGGATACTTGTCCTGTGTTCAGACTAGAGCATCACAGTTACTAGCTTCATTTACAACAGTTTCTATGATGATTCAGTGAGCACAGAAACCTCTTCTATGCAAATAAAAAGCCTTGGGTGATTAGAGAGAGATGTGAAATGAGGTCTGAGAGTTGGAAAGTGGCAAACACATACAACGATTACTTTTGATTTTTCAGAACTGCTGTTTCCAAGTAACTTGCTGCAGTTTTTCAAGATTCATGCTGCCGTGGCTTTGTCCTCTTCAGGTCCTTCTGGTTGTCCATGATTCACAGAACCTGTTTCTACACATTTCTGTCCAAAGCTGTAAACACACTCCTGGCTTCAAGAACCCTAGCTATGACAGAACTCATTGTGCATAACAGTATTGGTGAGTACATGTCTGTGTGTTATTACCTCAGACTATGGGTGTTTCACCTCTTCAGCCACAAAAGAAGCCCCTATTGCATGTTATTACAATTTGTCTGCTTAATTGTGGTAAAAGTTTCCATGATTTCTCTGGCAAACACTGGGGCAAATAGGAAGAGTTGTTACAGAGGTAGATTAATAGAAGGGGTCCAGAAGGGCAGCACAGTCTGGAGGGACTTTGGATAAATGAAGCACACACTGGTAATGTGTGTCTTTTTCTTCTCCTAACTCCCTCATCTCGATATTTGGGTAACTTAAAGTTGTATGGGCTAGAGTTTGCTTATTTGTGAAGTGCCTTACTTTGACTGGATGTTACTTTAAAATTTGCCTGGTGCCTAATTCTACCTCAATGTTCTAAAGCTTGCAAGTAAAAGTTTGTCATTCAACCTGAGATTTTTGTTGTTTTTTCCTGTACTCTGGCAGGGTGAATCAAAGTACCTAAGCCCCCCTTTAAAAACTCACTGAGAGAGGCTGGGGCGTAACCAAGTGAAACCAGTACTTAGATTTGCATTTGCAGTAATTGGTACAGTGTAAATTAATTCACCCTTAATCTAATTCTGTGTGCTCTCGGGAGCTTTATCTGTCTGCTGTTGGCAGCATTATTTCTTTCACTACAGAAATAATTTGGGGGTTTACTTGAGGTATGAAACTGCTACCAACCTTCCACAGTCGTCCTCATTTATTGTGCAGCTTCATACCATTTGTCACAATAGTAAAGATCAGCTGCCCAGTGTAATCAGCTAATTAGACAATGAGCTATTAGACAGTGACCCTGGGGGCAGTGGTAACATGCAGCAACGTAGTTGTAAGCACTTCAACCGCTACCAGCTGCAGGTAGGAGAATCTGGGTGTTACTTTTCATTGGATTTAACAGTGATCTCTCATATCTATGCACATCTTGTGATCTGAAAGAAAAGAGTCATCGAAAGTGAATGAAGCCTTCAGACTTGAAGAAATCTCACTCGGAAGCAGTGCTACTCCCTTGGATAGGGGAAGTCATTGTGTGCGTTTTCAGCAGCACACTCAAAAGCATGGAAATTCCTGTTAGAATTTCCATCAGTACTTGGACACCATGGATGTTAGCACTGGAGTCTGCACAGAATCACCTGTAGTTCACACACACTGACAGAAAGTGAATGTGAGATCAAAATGAAACCCAGCCTTTAGTGATAAAAAGGGACTGAAATTTCCTTTATGTGGGGATTCAACTTGAGGTCTTCTATTTTGAGAGCAATTGCTTTTCTGTTGTTAACCTTTTAGCTTGATTGGCACTCAAACAGCTGCCAAGAACACCAGGAATTCACTATAAAATAACAGCGTGGCAAGTGCATTAGACTATCATCTTGACAGGCTTATATGTTTATTATGCTGATTATGTGGGTGTAGTAATTGTATTAGGAATATTTAGGTAATGTTTCCCATCAGTAAAATCAGTACCAGGCATGGAGAAACCCACAAAAAAATTTCTTACAGCTTACTCTAATCTTCAAATTTTCCTTGAACAAAGAATAAAATTTTTCATTCAGTTGCAAAACATTTTATTTTAATTGATTTTCCCTATACAGAGATTTAGGTTCAGTAACTACAGTGAGTACTTGAACTTATTTATTTGAAATCACTGTTAATTAATTTTACACCATTTACTTAGGAAGCAAGGGACGAGGGGTGGGGAGAGGAATCTCAGTTCAGGGAGTGGCTGCAAGACACGCTGCCTCCGAAAGCTATTCCTGGAGCATTGCTGCTGACAGTCCAGCTTCATGCCAGCACTGTCTGCAATTGGAATCTAACCTCTTCATGTATCATTTTATTTGTTTATAGGCTCTCTTGCAGTCATATCAGTATCATTTTGCTGCTGCAGGATATGAAGTTTGCCCACAAAGGCCAATGCCCAAATGGGCCTTGAAGTTGAGTACCAAGCTGCATACTGCTTCTTGTCGCAAGCACTTTAAAGCAGAGGTCATCTTCCAGGCTTTTAACAGCCGTGGCTAGTGACCCTGGAAGCTTATCCCATCTGTGTCAATGCCCTGAACATAGTTATAGAACAGCATTGGAATTAAACTCTGTAAATCCCTGTGTGCTGAAACTACTTGTCAATTAGGTATTGGATGCTGTGTTCATCAAGAGACTGTATTTGGAAATGCAAAAATCTTTTTATCCATGAAAAGTTACATTACTTAATCACTGGTTTCTTTGGAGTGCTGGACAGCTGAAAATGGAGGGAATAAGGATGGTTGGAATTTGACACTTGCCAATGTGTACCTCTGAAGACAGTTATCTGATGTCTGTGTCTGTTTGCAGGAAGGGCTCTTGTGTCTCTAGGAGGGTCTTACAGTGTTTCAAAGTGCAGACTCTTTGCCAGCTATTCTAATATTGAGGCTTTGTTTGAGCTTCTGTCTTGTCTGTATCCCCTCCTGTCCTGTGATAACAAGGACAAATGGAAGCCAGTAGTTGTCTATTGTCCTTCTGTAGTTCTACAGAGCTGCTGTGGAAAGGCCAGACACCTGAATATTTCTAAAGCAAGGTGAATTATTGCATGAGACATCAGAATGGCAAATAAGGCAGGCAGCCAGGGAAGCCCATTGCTATTGCTGTGATTTGACAGTTGTCACAGGATGGGCCTTCCCACCTTCAGGGCTGGACTGAGCAGTTGCAGAAGGGATTGGTGAGTGCACCATAAAAAGCTCCCATGGAAATGACATCAGAAATCATCAGCAATTAATTTGGAACATCAATTCCAAGAATAATATTTATCTGAAAAGCAATGAATCAAATCCTACAGGTCTAACTGGGCCTGCTATGAATAAATTAGATCAGTTTATTTTTATGAGTCATTAAACATATAACAGTCATCACTGTGGTTATCTGAAAGTATTTTAATTTAATCAAAATGCAGTTATAACTTGTGTAAACAAATTTGCCCTGAGTTGTACAGTCACACACACAGACTAATCTTTTCGATCAAAACAGATCTCTCTATTAAGACCTGACCATTATTTTGAGCATGCACTTTCCAATACTTTTCTCTTTATACTGACTGGCAGATAGAAGAGAACTGTGCTCTGAGACTTTTGTCACAGTGTTCATAGCTTGTACAGGCCATCTGCTGTGGAGTAATGTAGCTGCTACAGTGCATTGCTTTCCTAGCATATGTGTAACCTGACAGCTGGGGAGTAAGCCCTCTGAATTCAACAGGAATTCACTTGTATATATAGCTACTCTGTCCTCAGAAAGCCTTATGTAAAACAAGACTAACTCCTAGGTCACAGAGACTATAAAAGTACTGTAGTTTGCATGGACATGGGTGGCTTCTACCCCAAACTTCTGCTTGGAGTAAAAGAATGAAGTCAAGGACGAATTCAGACCCTGATGCTCAGACATTTGTCCAGCCAGAGTTTGAAAACCTCCAAAGATCCCACAACCTCTTCCAGCTCCTGCAATAGTGCGTAATTGTTCTCATTTTTTCCCCTTCTAATCCTGTGCTGAACCTCTTTGCTTTCTGGTGATGTAGACACACACTTTCTGGTGTGTCTCTTGCCCACCTGCCAAGGAGTTGTACTTCGGTGGAAAGACCATGGCCTCACCCCTTTGATCTCATCCCCATAGGCACAAGGCAGTGCTGTGAAATGCCCCAAACCCATCTGTGTTCCAGGTTGAACCAGCCCCAGCCCCACAGACCGTCCTGTGAGGGTGATTATTTCAGTCCCCCTGTCCCAGTGGCCTTCCCCGAGCTCTTCTGGTCTGTCAGTGTCTCCTGCCTAGGACCCCAAACAGGACACAGTGCCCAAATGAGGCCTGGTGGGTGCTGAGCAGAGAAGATCACCTTTGCCCACTTCTCTGTACCCTGGATATGAGAGAAAATAAAAGAAAACAGACACAGGTCTGTGGGGCCTGATGAGATGCATCCCAGGTCCTCAGGGAACTGGCTGATATTGTTGCCAAGCCTCTCTCCATCATATTTGAAAAGCCATGGCAGTCAGGGGAAGTCCCTGGTGCCTGGAAGGAAAGAAAGATCACTCCTGTTTTTAAAGAGTGGAGAAAGGAAGATCTGGGATGCTATAAGCAAGTGAGCCTCACCTCTGTGCCTGGGGAGATCATAGAGCAGACCCTTATGGAAGCAATGTTAAGGCACATGGAAAACAAGGAGGTGATGCAAGACAGCCTGCGCAGCAAATCATGCCTTCCAATCTGATGGCCTTGGAAGGAACTTGGGGGTCTTCTGGTGGACATATAGCTTGACATGGGCCAGCAGTGTGTGCTGGCAGCCCACAAGGCCAGCTATACCCTGGGCTGCATCCAAAGCAGCACAGGGAACATGTTGAGGGAGGGGATTCTTCCTCTCTGCCCTGCCGTCATGAGATCCCACTGGAATGCTACATCCAGCTCAGATGTAGCATGTGATTCCCCAGCACAGAAAAGATGTGGACCTGTTAGAGCT
Source organism: Pachyramphus minor (assembly GCA_013397135.1). Taxonomy (NCBI): domain Eukaryota; kingdom Metazoa; phylum Chordata; class Aves; order Passeriformes; family Tyrannidae; genus Pachyramphus; species Pachyramphus minor. The sequence goes on from VYXB01006340.1 coordinate 22,333, forward strand.
GGTCCAAAAGAAGCCGCAAAGATGCTCAGAAGGCTGGAGTACCTCTGTTATGGAGACAGGCTGAGAGAGTTGGGGTTGTTCAGCCTGGAGAAGTGAATGCTCTGGGGAGACCTTTGAGCACCTTCCAGTACCTGAAGGTTCTGCAACAGAGCTGAAGAAGTATTTTGCACAAGGGCATGTAGTGACAAAACAAGGGGGAATGGCTTTACACTGAAAGAGGACAGGTTTAAATTGGATATTGGTAAGCAATTCTTAAATGGTAGTGGGGCACTAGAACATGCTGACTAGAGAAGCTGTGGATTCCCCATCCCTGAAAGTGTTCAAGGCCAGGCTCCATGGGACACTGAGCAACCCAGGCTGGTCTATCCAATATATGTTAAACCCCTGACACAATCCAGAAATCACCCTACTGGCCTTTCTCTTGCAGCTGGTGCCAGGGAGGATGAAGTCCCCCAGGAGAATCAGGGCTACAGATCAGAAACTTGACTATGACAGGAACATTCCAGTTCTGTGTCCATACGTGATACTCTAGCTCAAATGTCAAAAGCAGAAATATGAGACAGGGCCAGAAGATCAAATAGGAGTCCCTATTTCCTAGAAACATCTTTAAACAAATTAAAGTGGGGAGTTTTGTTGTTGTTTGGTTAAGGGTATTTTAGTCCTTTATGTCCTTATGAGAAATAAATTATGATGAGTCAGAAACTCCCTCTTCTGAAACTGAATGTCATCCTGTCCCCAGTATAATGTGTTTGGGATCAGTTTAAACCTGTTTGGTCTTGGGCCAGCATGACCACTCAGGTTTTCAGCATTCATTTGTATTCATGCACAGTAACTGTACTACTCTTGGCTTTCATTTTGTGAGACTAAATATGCCATATTTATGTAATTTTGCCTTCTTTATTTTGATTATTTTAGTTTCATTCTCTTCATCCATTCTAAATTGATTTAATCTTTCTTAGACTTGATCTGGAACCTACGCATCATGATTCTGGATCTTGCTTTGCACCGTCCTTGTGAATTCCCTTGACTTCTTCCTTCTTGCAGGACTCTCTTAGTGGCACACAGATACATTAGGACCAGTTACACACACTTGCCTGTCTCTTTTGGCAGTTTTCAACCACTGATCTCCAGATTAGATAAGAAATTCCTGCTCTTGCTGCTGAAGCGATAAGTTTGGAGTCTATACGGCTTACATTTATTCACCTTCTTCTAGTTCTCACAGACCTATCTTCTTCCACGTGGACACTAAACTTTGAGCTAATACACTAAGTTTATGTAAGGTGTTTCCACATGTTGCAACACTGTCATTAAAGGAAATTTCCAGTGAGTCCCCTAAGAATTTCACAAATAACTTATTCCCAAACTAACGATCCTGTGTTGTCATTGCAAATCTACCTGAGCCTCCTCTTCCTACTCTTTCTACAGTCAGTTTCTTACTTGCTGTACCTCAATGTTACTGATCTGCATTTATGCCAGTGCTGCTCATTATTTCTAAGATGACATTGAGTTAAATGGATACTGCTTCTGCTGTGCAAAGGATATGAGCAGAACATCCACAATTTTGTAATGGCTCTTTGCCCTCAAGATTATTTTTATATTGCTGTAATGGAAGATGGTGCAGCCTGAACTGTGTTGGCAAGCATACATTTTTTATTGCTTCAGGTGACTTGGGCTGAATGGCGCTGTTGTGTCCAGACACTCCCTAAACTACAGGTGGATATACACACACCCCCATCTCCACCACCCCACACACCCCCCGCCTCTTCTGTTCTACTTTCCCTTGTACATTGTCAATGTCATTTTTTAGCAAGGCATTCACAGTCGTTTGCACACAACTGCCACAGCAAGTGTTTGAATGCTAATGGGGCAGCAGACTGGCTGGGAAGTACTGCCTTGCTTCATTAGGTGGCTGAGAAGCTTGCAGGGCGCTATGTTTAAGAGAGATCTGCACAGATCCTTAGCTGGCTGCAGTACACATTCCAGTTGAGCACTATTTACCAGCCCAATTTCAAGGTTCAGCAAACAATTCAGCTATGGCAGACGGAATAATTACAGAGTTGTGAAAGGTTGAAATACATAACAGATGAACAGATTGTTCCCTCCACGTGCCAGACTTGGGGGTGGGGGGAAGTTCAGCCTCTAGGTAAGTCTATTAGCTCAAAGGGGCCTTCCCTCTCTCCCAGAGCTGTGAATGACACTCCAGTGTTAAGAGATTGCATTGCACATTTCAGTACCACATCTTCTGTGAGCATGGTGTGTATTCCTGATGTCCAGCTTATCACCAGGATTACTGTGCACGTGGTAGCTGGTGCAAATACCAGGTGCCTGCAAAATACCGTGTCCAAGGATGCTGTTACCAAACTGAGTACTGCAAAATCCACCAAGCCCACAGGTGGATTTACCTGTCCAACTGGCTATTACACATTTAGAGCTTGATCACTACTGAACTCCTCAGTTGAAGCCTTTTCTAGTGCTGACTGAGTCAGAGGTACGTCACCTTTATGGTAGTGTGTATGGAATGTGCCCATTACCACTACACCTGTTCCATCTCTGCACTGCAGTGAGGGATTGCAGTACTCATGAGGATACCAAGTTTGGCTATGATTTCACACAGCTGCACATAAAATTAAATACGAATAAAATAGAGAGCTGATTTCCTTGGGATTTAGTAGCATGCTTTTGCTTCTTTGCTCCAGCTGATTGAAGTTTTTTCTTCCACCCTGATGTTCCTGGGTTTCCAACTGCAAGCTTAAGACATGGTTCAGAGCAGTGGGCAGGGTGTCTGACTGGGAGTAAAGAGACCTGCCTACTAATCCTGCCCAAAGTAAACGATCAGCTAATAGTTTTGATTTTAGCTATCTCTGATTCTGTCATCTCTGTGGAGAGGACTCTGTGAAACACAGTGACTTAAAAATTAGCTTCTTGATACTTTTTTTTTAAATTAAAATGAAAGAGAAATTAAGTTACCATCAGTGAGAACAAGAAGTCATCCACTTGTTTATTAGTCATCCAGTTGTTTATTGGAGGACAGATTCAGTGAAGGGGAAAATCAATTTTGGTTGGTTTTGCTGGGTTTGTCTTCATACCATCTTGGTTAAATGGTGTTTTCTGAGATCAAGTAGAGGACCAAACAAGCAGTAATTCTGTTTCAGAATTTATGCAGAATTCACTTGCATGTCAGGTTACAAATACTGGGGGTTACGGTGACACTTCATTTCTGCTACAATTGTCACACACAAATAAGATTGTTTGGCATGCAAAAGGCCTGAAGGGGATAATTAGTTTGAGGTAAGAACTTTAAAAGCAAGCATAAATTCATTCAAGCTGAGCATAAAGGGCAAACATCAAAGATCAGGCAAAGCAGGCAGACTTTAACCAAGCTTCAGTGAGATGCAGTGGAGAGGTCGTGCTCTCCAAGTTAATTGGCACTGAGAAGAGAAAGTAAAGGATTTTCAGGACTTAAAAGTTATTCTTTCTCCTGATTGTTGTTGTTGTATGGCTGTTGTAAGAGGATAAATTGAAAGGATTCTGTTTCCCTAGATGTGTACACTTATACAGACCGAAGCTGATAAGGAGCAATACTAATACATGTTCAAGAGCACCTCATGGTAAGAGACAGAAAAGCTAAACTGACCATAAACTTCAGCAGTGTGCTGCTTCTTATAAGAGACAGGGCTTTTATATTTACAAGTGAAGTACCAGAGACAAACTGTTTATGTGAATTACATCCTTTTCCATGTAAATGTGCCACCAAATGCACTCAGGATGCAGCAAATGACTCACACCTGCTGAGAACAGGACAGAGCACATGGTCCCATGTATGGAAAAACAAGAGTTTTAGCTTCAGCTAGTCAGCACATCAGCCAGGCACAATTTCTGCAGCTGGTTGCCATGGCTCAGGCAATGCTGGGATCTCATCAGAGATTTCCAACATTGCGGAAGACACTCTAAATAGCCCGCAGGAGAAAAAGGAGAGCTAACTTTAGGATCCAAACTGAGAGGTTACTGTCTTGAAAGGAGTCTTGCTGGAGAGACTTCTTCAAAAGCTGTGAAGTTAATGTCCATTTTCATCTTTCTTGAAACATCTGTCTTCGTCTTTCCCTCTTTACATGGGAGGTGTCATTTTACTGTTTTACATCTTTTATTCCTCTCTCTTTCACTCCCAGGAGGGCTGTCCAGTCCTAAGAAGGATTTGTTTTCTAATTCTGCAGTTACTCTATTAGTTTCCAGCAGTTGTAGGGGCACACCATACTCGTAATTCCCCGCGGAAATGGAAAAATGCTTCTTGGATGTGTCAAGATGTCTGCACTCTTTTTACCCATCCAGCAGATGGCATCGAAGCTCCAGAAACGTCTGCCCGTCATCGTCACTGTCGGGACCTGCTCAGCTTCTTTTTGTGTTCAACATCCTCGGTTTAAACAATGCTGGTGCCAACAGGATTGTTTTAGGAGACTTCAATTTAGTTTGCTATTTACTTGAAAAAAACCCTTATGATGGTAGTATATGTATATATTTTTAAAAGCTGGTGATCTTCTTTCTGAAGCTTAACATTCTGAAAATTTTAATTTTCTCCTTCAGGGTGCTTATAGGAAATTTAAGACTTTAACTTATAATGCTCTTAAGTGAGGTTACAGTTTATTTCTCAGTTTAAGTCTGATATTTCTATTTCATTATTAGACTAATGTCTGTATTCCAAATATGCACAGAAATATGGCTATTATGAATATTGACAGAGGTAAAATAGCAGATGTTAATCAAATGTGTTGAAATAATATTATTTCTAAATCATATCACTTCCTGATGTTCAGTTTCGCAGTGCTGGCCCAGATCATGCATAGCATTCAATAACTTATGAATACTGAGTGCATAACTTAAACACTTTAATAAAAAGGCCAGTACAAAAGCCCATTGGGACTACACAAGATCTAATAAGTTCAGTTGCACAGTCATACGTTTATGTAGTTGACTCTGCTTTCCATACTTTTTAGGAGAAAGAATTTGTGATTACCACTTCACTTTTTATGAGAAGTAAAATATAACCCATTTGCTCTTTTGTTTCCACGATGGCAAAAGGCAGCTGAATGACTGTGTCTAATCCCACATAAACCAGTCTTGAGAAAGTCTCTTGAGCCAGTTTCTTTCCTAACAAAAAGGTTTAATGGGTGCAAAGAGAACAAGAAAAAGTATTAAATTAGTGGTTGTTTTTCTGTTTTTTTTTCTTGTTTTTTTTTTCTTACCAAAACCATTTTGATGCTGCTAACCACAGGAATATTAAATTACACATGAGTGTGGTCCAAATAATACTTTTAGTTCAATGGAAGTCATATTTGGTAGAAGAGTTTTGTTTCTGCAGCCCAGAATATGCAATTCAAATAGTCCCTTAGCAAAAAAAGTGTCAAGTCATTTATCTTCCTGTAGTGATAAAATCATTAATAGGCAGTTATAGATAATCCCTCATCTGTGCTATATCTTTTATAAATTATATTTTATATCTTATATAAATATCTTATATTATCTTTATATATATCTTTTTCTGTCTCCCTGTTATGAACAATCAAGTAGATATGAGTTTAATAAGCGAAGTCCATTTGGTCATAAATAAGACCTTTTCTAGCCATTGGATTTTTTCTGACTTTCACAGTCATAGATTGCTTGAGCTGTATCCAAATATTGGATATGCAGTTTTTGCCTGTTTCCTGTTTATCCATTATAAATTCAGTTACTGATATTGGTAAAACATCAACAACTTTTTGCATCCCTCAGTGGGATGCATTCTGATCAATGTATTCCTTAAGCATTTCTTGAAGTGTTACTGAGGTTTTTGGCAGAGGTTATATGGCACATTCAAGTGTCTTCCTCTGTGATTGTTTTCCTTATTATTAAGAATTACATCTGATACTAATTCTATTATTATTTACTCTTAATAAGTATTCTAATTCTCTACACTTAATTCTGTTTCACTGATATTATCTGTGCTTGTTAACAATAGTTTTGTTCAGACCTGTAGTATGACAGAATTTATCACATTCTTAGTAAATAAAAAATATATTGGATGTTAATGCTAGTCATTTAATGTATATCTATGATTGTATACTTGATAACATTGTCAAAAAGACAAATAATACTTTCTTCTTTAAAACATATATTTTTTAATTATTCATTTAACAGATATTAATTTAGTTAATACTCCACCACTGAGGTAAACAAAAGCAACAACTCTAAGAAACATAATGTGAAATACTGCTTATTAAGTATTGAATAAGTGCTGAGAATTGGCATTTTAAGGGATCATGTGACTGACTCAGTAGTTTGCTACCAGAAGCCAAATTTATTCTCAGAACAACATGCAGGTGTGAAAAAGAAGGAAAGACAGGTGGGGAGAATCCACCAAAACCAGGTTTTGATTCAGGCTGCCAGATAAGGTCTCACTGCTTGCATTCACTGATCTCCCAAACCTGAGAGCTCCAAGTGCACGTGCTCTTGTGACAGGGCAGCTCCTCCCCAACCTCACTCTCACAATCTGCTTTTCTGGGACATGGGTTTTGCCAGCTGAGAATGGGCAGAGAGCTCCATCTGAGCCCTTAGCTGCTGCTGCTGCAATACAAATAACAGAGGACTTTCTGTTGTTCCAGCAGAATTCCTGCTTAGCTCAATCTTGTAACGGTGATTTTTAGGAAATAGAGGGGGGTAACACCCAAATTACCAGTTCTGCTCTAGGAGAACAAGTTGAGTTTGTGAGCACATTTTAGCTGCAGGCTCTTTCTCTGCCATCATCAAAGTCAGTGAAATGGTAGGGAGGGTCAAACAAAGGTGAGGTTCACTGGCAGCCAAATTGTACTGATACCCTCAGTTCCTTTCTTTGTTATGGGGGCAATGCAGCCGGTCTGTAACTATGCTTAGAAGGCAATGTTCAGTTAGCTTCCATTGTCTCTCTCTATGCCTGCTGCAGAGTAAATGACAATTAAAAGGCCTTCTCTGTTCCTTCAGCAGGTAGCTTTGGTTCTATGATAGTTCTATCCCTACCCAAATTGTCAGTGAAAAGGGTCTTTTCCTCCTGTGTGTTTTGGAGTCTCAGGTGTTCATCTGCAGCCATACATTTGCTTTAGGCCTGTCTTAGGTATGAATGACCATCTTTTGTAAACATCTCTCTAGTTCTTTGTTTCTCTACCTCAGCTTACTAGAGAAATAGCATCCAGACTCATAGCACACCCTGCACAGGCATCCAGGACATCTACTTGTGCCTTTTGAAAGAAAACCACCCCTTTGTCAGAAGAGGCTTCATCTGATTTTCAGCTGTTCATTCAAGTGGCACGTGCAAGCCATCCTTCAGCTACCCCAATATTTGCTGGGGAAACAACACAAAGGTGCGCAAGACATCTACACTTCTGTGCTCAAGACAGAAGGTGTCCTAAGTGCTTTTCTGGATATTATCTTTACCAATAATGAAGGCTTTTGGGCAGCTTTGCCTATAGTGACTGTGAGATTGTGAAGTATAAGGTGCAAAGGAAGCTTGAGCAAGACCAGTAGCATCATAATGACCCTGAAGGCAGATGCTAGCTTCCTCATGGAAATGTTAGGAGAAATCCCATGGGAGACTGCCTTGGAGAGCAAAGGAACTCAGGAGTACTGGGAGATTTTCAGAGACAGTTTCAAAGCATAAAAATGATCTACACCTTTCATCAGAAGAAAGAACTGCTAATAAGAAGACAGCCTCGTTAAACTGTGAGCCACTGGAGGAGCTCCAACACAAAAGAGAGATGTGAGACGGAAAAGGTGAGAATTCCACAAAAAAATAGAGAAATATTACTCCTGCAAGAAGAAATGTAGCTAGGAAAGCAAAAATTCATCCAGAGCTCACATTAGCAAACGATGTCAAACAGCAAAAAAAGCTGTTATTGATATGTTACAATGTGGAAGTTGTAGGTGTGCTGCTGAAGGGGAAGGATGGTTAATTAAAAAGACAAAAGAAGTCATTGCCTTCACATCAGTCTTCATGGATGAGATCAGCCCCCAAGTCTCCACACTGAGAGGCAATGACAAACAAATGTGAACCTACCAACAGTGGAGGAAAGTTGATTTAAGGACCATTTCCACAAATTGGGCATCTATAGATATCTTCCCCAATTTCAAGGGGGAAAAAAATCACCCTGAGAGTGATTAGCCATGGGAGCCAGAAAAGTGGTGGACTTTCCTTGATGAAACTATTGACTCAGTTCAACAGACGTTGGAGAGCCTAATCTAAGGTACTGCTTTCTATGGAAGTTTTAAGTCCCCTTCTGACCTGGACCTTTATGTCATTTTTAGGATCCTCTCTGGGTTCTGCAGAAGAATTGCAATGAATGAGAAACAAATAGTCTGATTACAAAGCTGTCTCACATCTCTTGTGATGAATTTAATAAACACTTGTACGTAGCTCATCCCTTCAGCTTACATTTTATTTCTCTTTTTCTTCTATCTCTGCCAGCCCTGTCCCCACCTACTAAAGATCACAGTAGTTGCTGTAGAGAGAGAGGTTTTATTCCCCAAAACACTGAATTTTTTATTCTGAATTATTTGTTCATAATGTTTGAGCTTTGGCTTTTGGCATTAGCTATTGCCTTCTGTTTCAGGGTCACTGGAAAAACACTTTTTCTTAATGATAAAATTTTGTTGTAGTTTCTGGTATTTGCAGCTATTCACCAAGTTATGCCTTACAGAGCAAGATGTGATAACTTCTTCACAGCTCCCACTTGAATAATTTCTACTTTATTGCTCTGTTGTTTTGGTACATCCCTCTCTGCATTTTGGTGAGCTTTTGTGCTACCACATGGAAAGAGTGAGGCAAGACTTTGTACATCCATCCCAGGATATTCTGCCCTCAAAAATCTCCCTCAAACATTTTGGCATGTCTGCTGACTTCTGAGGTCTTAGTGAGGAACATCTGAATTTCCACCCTGTGCCAGAACAATACCTAACTAACTTGTATGTTTTCCCAGTAATGAATTATGTTTACTGCCCTATGGTGCAGTGGAGCTGATTAGGATCTCACCAAACAGCACTGCTGGTCTTACCTGCAAAAGAGGAAAAGGCTGTGCTGTCCCTAACTTACAGATGCTGATGTATTTTAAGTCCCAGTGTCAACACTGCTATTATTCCAGGCTTTGCCTCTGTCTCTTGGACATGCCACAATCTTTGTGGCAAGACTTTCACTGGCCACCCTCCAGGACCAGCACTGACACCCAGCGTGCTCCAGCTAATTCCTTCCCCCAGCTGCAAGTCCAGGATTTCTCTGAGCCTACTACATGGTTTTCCCAGGACACACATGATTTCCAGAAAGCCTAATTACTTTTTGGCTGATGCAAGAAATACAGAAGAGAGAAAAATAGCCACAAAAAAGGGGGCAAACTGTACATATTAGCCCACATCTGTGCCCTTGTGGCCAAGTAATCTCAAGGTTTGGATTAGAGGCTTTTAAAGGGTCCACCTTCCTTCCTCTCCTTTTTTTCCTTCTGAAAGTGCTCTTTTCCTCTCCTTCTAGCAGATGTTTTTCTGCTCCAGTTTCTTTCCTCATTTTTTGACATGGCTGAAAAGAAAACCCTTTCTGGATATTCATTAGTCTCCTTGTCAGGAACCTCCCAGATCAGACCTGTCAGATGTTCAAAATCTATCACCACCTCATCCACAGATTACTTGTTACCCTGCCGAGTTTCAGATTGGAATAATTAGTTTGCCTTAGCCATTGCCAATTATTTTGCTGCTGTATGATTAAATGGACTGTAATTGAATAGCTGATCACCAGGATTTAATGACCCTCCACTGGTATATCTGGCCAAGTTAAATGGTTGGTTTTTTTTCCTTTTCTGTCACCTCCCAGAGGATTTCAGCTGAATCTGGAGGCTAAAGGTCACAGACACACACAACAATGAGAACAGAATTTGCAATATGATATAGAATAACATAGAGAGTCCTTAATATCAAGCAGATTTTATAAGCCAAGTGGTTAACATGTTGTTTTGCATACACACACAATTAAGAAAACTGTAAAATGGACTTATAAGAACTATGTCTTCTTTCCTAATTAAGAAAACTCTCTTACCACCCAGGTGGACAGAAGCATACTCTCAAATATAATGTTATGTGCTCAAGAAAATGGATTCTTTATCTATGACTACGATTCTTATAAGGAATTAGTGTTTGTTTCCCCAAATCCATCTCCCAGAACATAGACATTTGTTATCTAGTTGTAAGCGACCACCTCATTAAAAGAAAGGCACGGTCTGTTTTTCATGTGTCTGTGCCAGGTTTTGTTTAATGTTATGTAACTCAGCTGTTGAAACTGTAGTGAAATGAGAGAAATTTGTTTGAGTCTTGGACTGAAACATTCAGGGCAATTAATCTACAGTCTGACCAGCACATCTGAGCACATCAGTGAAAGGATATCAATGATTCAGTGTCTTGCTCAGAAAAGAAATCACGATGTCCCTATAGCACAATCTGTTATGTAAAGCTTTCAGGAAATGTTTGTTTGCAGGTGATCAGCAATAGCACTGATGTGATTTTTGCAATTGGATGTAGATGTGTAGGTCTGATCTATTAAACTCATCACATATACACAAAGCAGTACCTCCTACATCCCTTGACATTGCAAACAGCCAAGCAATGATTTATTAAACCGATGTCCTCTTTCTGAGAAAACTGAATCATTGAAAGCCTTCTATGTTCAGATTAATGAAGAAAAAGATTCTGCCATTTATTCACATTCCTCTGGCATCTACCATATGTAGGTACTGCCCACACATGACCTACATGTTCCTTGTCCTGAAACACTCCTACTGCCCAGCACCACCACCAGCATCCAGCATCCAGGCAGCAAGCTGGCAGAGCTGTGCATCCCCAAGAGACATCTGGCTGCCTCTCACCACTTGTGTCTGGCTGTTTGGAGTCCTCGGACAGATTGGAAAAGGAGGCAGGAACAGGCAGGACATGCAGGAGGAGCAGCCTGTCCCAGCACTCATCCAAGTTGGCCTTGCCAGAAGCTGGGGTGCCAGCAAAACCCAGCCCTAGGGACTTAGCATGACAGTTCAAAGGACAGATTTTTCAGGGCATATTCATGATAATGACACTGTGAAAGTGCTGGACCAATAAGATAAGCCGAAGACATACATTTTCAGATCATTATTGATTTTGTTTGTTCACAAGTGACTTTGCCAGCATTGACAGCGCTGTTTCTGGACTTCAGGTTTTTCTCAAAGCTGCAGGCTAAGATGCTAAGAAGAAAACCAATGTCTATTAAAAAGAACCCCTCACAGTTAAAGCAGACATACAAAAAACGCAGATCTGATTTAATCAATGTTCAATCCTATGCTGTTGAAGAGAAGCAAGGTAGCTAAGGGAAGTGTTGAAATGAGGTACAGTGGGTGCATTTACAGACACGTCATGCAATGAACAAAAGAAACCCCAATTCCTATTCTGTTGCCTTCATGGAGGCTCCAATATCCAGTGTGATAAAGCTTTGGAACTGGAGACATACTGTCACTGTTTCTGTCTATCAACCACATACTTTCACAGATATTATGGGAAAACTATTGCCAAGTTTGGATGAAATTTGCAAGCAATTTTGGAGGTCATACTGACTGTTTTCACAGAAGCTAAATCCTAATAAGACCTAGTTAAAGCAAGTATGTGCACTAATTAGTTTTTGCTATTTATAATTATTCACATGCAGTTACAATCATCTCTGGACTTAATGTAATCACTAGGTAAACCTGGGTGGAAATCAGAAACTCTTGTTTTGCACCTTCAGAAGTTGATTGTGTGCATGTCCATCTGTGCAAAAGAAATACGATTCCCTCCTGCAGACAGCAGATAAATATCATGTCAGGTCTCCTCCGCTGCAGAGTCCCTGGCTGATCCTGTTATCTTCCTTTCATTGTTATTCTCACTGGCAGCAGGCGCCCCTCAGCAGTGCTCACTTTGAGCCCTAAGTGGGAGGTGGTGTGTGAAGCACTCAGCCACAGCACCCCCAGCCACATCCTCATCTCTGTTTCGTCAGGAACCAGCACTGGGAACCTGAACACAACACTTCATTTGTGGTCTGCTGGCTTCTTCTCCACATTTTTTTGTTTCTCTTGTCTATTCAGTCTGTAATCTTTTCAAAGGCTGGGACTGTCTCTGACTGTCTAGACACACAGGACCTATTACAATGGGACATTGATTTCTGATGGGGTCTCCATCTGCTTACTGTATTGCAAAAGATTACTGCTAACTTTAAAAGAGCTACATTTGAGCATCAGGGTTCAGCAATAATAAGAACATTTGGACCTAATTGCAAAGATAAATAATGTCTTGTACTAATGAACAGAGAAACAATCTATTTCAAAATCACAGAAGTTTGTAGGTTAAAGGTGGATTATGTAGCTTTCATGCTTGGATAATGATATATACTCTTGCTTTCTTTCTCTGTTATCCACTGAAGCCAACTGAAATGTCTGACAAGATGCCTAGTTTTTCTGTGAAATATCTGTAATATATATAGTTATTTCTTAGCACTTTTTGTTGTTGCTCTTACCACTATGGCCCCTGAATGTCTCAAAACAGCTGAAGAATTTACTTGTGGTACATAAATGTTATTGTACCCATTTTACAGAGTGAAGTGTAAAGGCATGAAATGATACATAGACATGTAAAAAATTGTCTTCTAGGAAGAGGAATGCAGATGCCCTGTCTAATGCTTTAATCATGGGTCTAGCCTTTCTACAGTACAGGATTTTATTGCAAAATCTCAAGGAAATCTCTCCTTGACACATGAAGGATAAGAAGTGTGATTCCTGTCAAGATTATCTTGGTTTTGACCTGATAAAACCATGGCCGTGTCAAAACAGTTCTCAAAATTGCACCTTTTTGTCTGATTTTCACATCTTTTGCCTCTGCTTATATAGACAGCAAGGAGATCCTGGGAAGTTGCAGCTTCCTTTAGAAATACTCCTTTCTCCCCCCACTGATGTGACCACCTAATAGAGCAAAGAAGAGGCACAAGGCAGTGAAAATATTTGGCACAGGGTGAACTAGCGGCAAGAGATAGCCCTCTGTCTCATTACAGCGTAACAGCTGCAATACCGCCACAGGCTCCAAGAAGACAGAAATAATGTGTTTGTGGCCGATTGTTAAGCCTTGGCAAGTGACCCTGGAGATTCAGTGTTAGCAGCTATTGATACCAAGAGCAACGGTCTCTCTTCCTGCTTTTGTGAGAGCACACTTTGGATTACCCAGGGTGCTCTGCAATTTTGCTTTTAAAACATGCCCAACTCACCAGCCGTCCCAACCTAGAGTGGGAAAAAAACCAGCAAAGGCTGCTATGCAGAGCAGGATTTGAATAGCCAGCAGCCAATTTGCCAGAACAACAATTCTGCATTGAGCTGATTCCTAGATATGAATATCCCTTTCAGGGAGAGCTTCCCAAATGAGGGAAACCCAGAAGCTGGCTTTTGAGGGCAAAATTCCCTGGGAATTCAGCATACGGCTTTTGCCTGGCAGTGTTCCCACCAAAGAACCAACAAAAAGCAACTGGCTCTAATCCTTCTCCTTATGTATTTTGGCAGCTTTCTTGCATTTAAAAAGAAAATAAAAATAAAAATCCGCCTTGCTCCCACACTGGAAGAAGTCCAAGATACACACATTGGGAGTACAGGAACTGGCATTTAAGGTCCTCCTGACACTTCTTATGCTGAGTCTTCGATCACACAGAAAAAGGCAGTTTATTTTTGCCTTTTATGGTCTTAAAACAAAAGATTGGCCTTGAAAGCTTTCTGCAGTACAGTTTGGTGTTCAGCTTTCCTGATAAAACTGTTCTAAATAGTGCCATAAAGCAAAAAAACACCCCAATAATCCTGATTAGGCATCCCCTATGTCTCTTCTGAACCATTAATTTTGTGAAGATTAAAATAAATGTGAGATCAAAACTGGGCCTTTCTTTTTGTTTTGTCATTTGTGTGACCATTCAGTGGCCTTTCTAAGATGATTTTCTTTTTTTTAAAAAAGCATCAACTGTTTGGGAGTTCAAGACCAAACTAAGATACAAATGCACGTGATTTTACTGTCATAAATGCTGCTGGTTTTCAGATAAAACGAGATCTGAGGTAAAGTTGTGAGGAAGATACAGTGTGAGATAATAGCAGAAAGCCACTTATGCCACTTCTACTGCCCTTCAGGCATGCTGTCTGCAGATAGGCATATCAGAAAGCCCAATCCAAGGTTTTTATAAACTCTGCTGCTGTGTGCAGATCTGCTCCAAATGATGTGTTTTCTCTATCAGGCGTTTAGTCATGCACAGTATTAGCTTCTGCTATTTGTAGAGAACTTCTGTTCACTGGAACACTTTGACCTTTATACAGGAACAAAACCAAGACATTGCAGTTGTCCAAATGATTTATAGTAAAGATGTTATGAATTGACATTTAAAATAGGTATTGTTCTCATGTAGCAAACATCAGGCCTTGCATTTCATCAGAGACTATGTCTTAATCAGGCTGTAAGGGAAAAGTCACATCATAGCACTACGAAATAATCCTGTTCATCGCAGGGAGTGATTTTAGAAACAGTTTGGAGGGGGCAGAATTCCTAAAATGGAAAGAAAAACTATCTTCTTCTACCCAGACAGACCTAGAAGGGCAAATCTAAAATGGTCAGCTTAAAAGGTTGGATCTTCAGATGTTGTGATGTCCTAGAATCAGTAAGAAATCTGATTTACACCTACAGAGTGCCTAGTTTGTGTGCAATTTGAGAACTCTGGAATATAGCAAATTAAAACAGGGAAACACTGGAGAGGCAGGTGTGTGCTACCAGGTATGCTAGACAACAATCAGCATAGCAAAATTCAGTGCTCCTTTAAAATAGAAACTCACAGCAGTTTTAAAGGAGCAAAATTCAGTGCTCCTTTAAAATAGAAACTCACAAGGTCTCAGGTCTTGTCTAGCAGATTTTAATACTCAGACAGGAAAGGCTAAACTGGATAGATAAACCATGCTCTTTTCTGGCAGTATCTCTGACTGGGTTGTGTTTGTTTTCCATGCTGGTGTATCCTCGCTTTGGTTAAGTAAACTCAGAAGATGGAGAAGGCACACATTTAGAGTACATTGTTAACAACAGCATGTTTTTGTTAGGGATGTAATTTTTGTTAGATGAAGGACATTTAGGCAGGTTTATTAAAAAAAAAAAAGGAGTAGCTGATACAGGTAACAGATAGAGTTAAACTTGCATAAGCATATGTTCTCAGTATACTGGTGTGAGACTCAATGAGCAAAAGCTTGGAGCAGTCCATGGGCAAGTGTGGAAGACATTCACCTCCTTACCAACTGCTGATCCACTGCTGTCTGAATTGGGGGATGGTACAACTCTGCCTTGGGGACACCTGGCCATGAAGGGCCTCCAGGGATGCTTATGACCAAGCTCACGTAGCCGAAGCCACCATGCTCAGCACCCTCAGCTCCTCTCAGCTGCCAAGAGCTCCACTTCAGTCTGCAGGGAAAGAGTAAACAGAGATAATTGCCTTTCTACCTGAAATTCTGTAGCCTCCTCTGCACTGATGGACACTGAGGTGATCAACACTACAACTCCTTCACTTGGATCCTATTGTTTTGTAGTAATTAAAGTGTGTGTTTTGTTTCTCCTGACTTAAGCGACATCATGAGGATAGGCTATCTGTAGAGTACAGAAGAGGCCCCAGTTCATGTCACCACCTTGGCTGACAGCAGCATTTCCCACCTCTTGTGGAGTTCTCCCTGCGCAATATTTTGCTGTTTCATTTGCCTGGTCATAGAATAGATGTGTGTGTTGAAAGAGGTAGGGACTGTTCTGGGGTGCACCAGTATCGCAAATTACAATGTATTAGTAAGTCTAACCAAAGCAACACCTCACTCTGCTTGAGCTGACCATCAGAGAAGCCAAAGAAAAGCCTGCAGGCCGCACAAAGATGAGCTTGCAGGCAGGAAAAGGATGAGACACAGCACACTCCTGCAGGTAAGCCCTGTCCTGGGTGACAGAGTTGGTGTGGAGTACAAACAAGGGGGCACTGCTGTGGTGCTCTCAGAGGGCACTGTGCTATCAATACAGCCAATGAAGAGCTGCTCCAGCAGAAAGCAAGGTATTGTACTGCTTGAAATTCTTGACAGTGTCCTTAATTTGCAATGTACATGCAGGTTTTATTTGTAGTTTCGTTTTCCCAGCACAGGAAGGACATCAACCTGTTGGACCAAGCCCAAAGGAGGCCACCAAGATGATCAGAGGGATAGAGCACCCCTCCTACAAGGAAAGGCTGAGAGAGCTGGGTTTGTACAGCTTGGAAAAGAGAAGGCTTTGAGGTGACCTGATTGTGGCCTTCCAGTACCTGAAGGGAGCCTACAAGAAAGATGGAGAGGACCGTTTTACAAAAGCATGGAGTGACAGGATATGGGGGAATGGCTTCACACTGAAAGAGGGTAGGTTTAAATGAGATAGTAGAAAGAAATTCTTCCCTGTGAGGGTGATGAGGCCCTGGGACAGGTTGCCCAGTGATGCTACAGCTGCCCCATCCCTGGAAGTGTTCAAGGCCAGGTTGGATGGGGCTTGGAGCAACCTGGTCTAGAGGAAGGTGTCCCTGTCCATGACAGGGGTGGAATGAGGTGATTTGTAAGGTCCCTTCCAACCCAAACCATTCTATGACTCTGTGATTCCTCAGTGATATTTTACTTCCCTAAGGTTTAATTGAGTTCTGTATGTTTTCTTCAGCCATTTCACCTGCTAGACTTGCTGGTTGTAAGTGGTTTGAATCCAAATGAAGCATCAAGGAAATGAAGTTCAGAACAAAGGTGTGACATTTTGATCTGTAGAGTTTTTTTGTTCTTCTGATCTGCTATAATAAAACTTGCTGAAATTCCAGTGGCTCAGAGTTGTAAGGCCTGAAGCCTTAGAAAGCCCATAGATCACTGCTGAAAGAGCAGTGACTCTTGTCAGGCTGTTGAGGGTTAGATACCACTCAGCCGCTGACTTGCCCTGTAGGGCAAGGAGCTCTTCTTATGAGGTAGCCTTGGATCAAGCAGGAGTTATTCTTTCATTTTCCCTTGGGAATAGTAAACAAATCAACAATGTCCAGGGTGAGAGACAACATGTCTGTTTGAATTCCAGATTATGTCTGGGTGAGCAAAAAAACAATAGCAAAGAATCAGAGAGCAAAAAACCAGTGACATCTTAGACCCTGTCCAGTCTGGATCCCTGAGCACATTTGGAAAGGGAAGAATTCTCAACCTGGAAAAAAAAATGTATCTGCTTCTACCCAGTGGTCCAGGTTTTCCAAAGAGTTTTGATGGTAGTTCTAGGCTCAAACTTGCTGAATTCTCTGACTCCTCTGTAGTTTTGGTGGGGTTTTTTTTCCTATAACAAAATATTTTTAATAAAACAGCACTGGGGGAAAAGCATGTTCTGAGATCTGATCCTGTCTTTCCCCATTTGGATTATGCTGGCTTTCATACTCTGCAGCATCCAGAAGTGCACTGAAATTTTGTGTTTGCCATAGAGCAAGTACAGATCTAACTGCACAGCTGTTTCAGCGACTGACTTGGACCAAACTCTGTTTTCATGCTGCTGGAAGTTGTATCTGTCTGGCAAAATGTGGTTGCAGATTAAGCTGTATAGATTGTGTGGTATTATTTCCTAACCACGTGCCAGTGGTAATGGAATCATATTTCACAATATTTGTCAAAGTAACACGTTCAGCAGAACTTTTCATGGGTATCAGAGATTGTCTGTTTAGAGCAAAACCAGTTCTTGAGCAGTATCCAGGGGGTAAGATTCAGCTGCTTTTGACAAAAAGTGCAAAGCATCTGTGAGGGAAGTCACCAGGCTCTCCAGGGAATCAGTGCACTGCTTAATGTGCAATACCCAGCAAACCCAAGACCTGCGATTTCTTCTCTAGTCATCTGCACTGCTCTTGCCTGACACTTGTCTCTTATTCAGGAACTGTTTGTCTGGACTCTTCCTCCTTTCCATCCTTGCTGGGCAGGTATTGTGGTGCTGCTCATTTTCAGTCTCTTGCTACTAAAGGTTTTCTGCTTCTGTGGGAAGGGGCAGCAGGAGGGGGCATGTGCCTTTGTCTCAGCTGACATCGTTCACTGCCCAGCATGTTTGCTGATAGACAAAGCTAAAACCCTGACTGAGAGCAGAGCAGCAGCGGTGCAGACACACACAGACATGTGTCGGAGGTAAAATCCTGTAGAAAAACCAAATTTTAGCCCTTTCAGTTATGAAGAAATTCTCAGACACACAAAGGGGATGTTAATCAACACAACCTGTTTCGTCTGCCACAGCTCCCAAGACAGGGAATTAAGATAAATTTCCATTCACTCAGTGGTGCCGTAGGCCAAGCCTCCCAGTTCCCAAAGGGTCACAAGTTGTCATGCTCTGTGTTGATGGCCTGTTTGGATGCTTTTACCTGCAGTAAATGCAAAATACCCTATGTCAGAAGAAAAGTGAGCAATTTCATTTCCTGCAGCAAATGCAAAGGAAAGAGCACACATACTGACAGCTGGTGCAGAGCAGCAGGTGTGTGATACCAATGTATGACCAATGTTGACAATCTCTTCATGTTGTTTTTCACTGGGTCAGAGTTAATTTTCTTCACAGTAGCTGGTATGGGGCTGTGTTTTGGATTTGTGCTGTAAACAGTGTTGATAACACCAGGATGCGGTGTAATGCTACTCAGTTCTCAAGTCCTGGCTGTGTCTGATAGAGCCACACCTAGTGTGAAAATGCCTGGATTTGTCTTATTCAACTGCTGTAGGTTTTGTGGGAATTTTACTTTTAGCTAACTGTGCTGCAAAGCAGGAGCAGAGCACTAGACATTGCTGCTTGATGGGAGATGACAGCTCAGGAGTGATACTTTCAATCTGTTTTTATAGCTATTGCAGCTTGGTTGCTCAAAACCTTCTGATGTGATCTGCACCATGGAAAGCAATGTCAGAAGAAACACTGCACTTGTTTTGTCTCACCTCCTGTGCAAATCAGGCTTCCAACAATTGGTTGGAGTCTCCCACCAGCAAGGTAAACCAGAGGCCTTCCCTAAGCCACTCCCATCTTTGCAGGCTGAAACAAATGTCTTGGGATACACTTACATCCCTAGGCCCAAGTGTGGTGATGTTCTCATGTGCTTGATGTTCTGGGCTTATTTTTGGTAGGAGACTCATTCATAGGGTGTACTGTGCTCCAGGAGAATTCCTTCTCATCCCTCACTTTGCCCTCCTCCTGATGTTTAGCCATGCTATTTTTGCAGTGGATTTCTGCATTTCAGTGGCTGTAAAAAAGGAGGCAGTTGAGTGCAGCCAGTGGGCAAAGGACCATTTGTGGAGTTTCAGAAAGCTTTTATAAGTGAGGCTGTCTTAATGATCTCTTCATGGCCTTAAGAATGTCTTTAGCTTTGTACCCCTGTAGATCTGCCTTTTGTTGGGATTGTAACTTTGGTGGATGCCAGCGAGCTCCTCAATAACTCTTCTTGCAGTTCAGCAGGAGTCCTCAGAAGCTCAGGGTTTGGCTTCTTTCCTGCAGCCCAACCTAATATGACTAACTGGGAAGGACTGGGCTCTGCACCGGAGCCGTTTTATCTGTGTTAGAGTAGCCGCAGAGCTACTTCCTGAGACCACATGCCAGTTGCACACCAATGTCTGGTAAGAGACAGCTCTGGCACACAGGCATTTGCATCCTGGGCCAGCACAGCTGGCCCAAGGAGGAAGCAGCTTGCCCAAAGCTATGTAGACAAGGCTACATCACCTCTGCAGGCCTGTGACAGACATCTCTCTGAATTCCAGATGTGAATCCTCTAAACTCTCCTCTGCTGGTTTTTTTGCTGCAGCACAGCTCCAAGGCCAGGCCTCCTGTTTGTTTTTCTTTTTTCCTGTGGAAATTCCTGAAAGTCTTCCGGGAGGTTAGAAAAACATTATCTTGCAGAACTGCCGGCATACCAGGTAGAGAAAAACTTATGAGATCAAACAGCCCTTGGAGCTTCCTGCCAGCAGCTGCTTCTGAGAGCAGCTTGTAAAACTCAGTGCTGGTGACTGGGCACATGACCCCTGGTCTTGCTTTTGTCTCAGTCCAACACCAGAATCATCACCTGCTCCTCACCCAGACCCAGCTTGAGGTTTGTAGAGCACCTCGTTGTTCTCATCTAACTAGGGTGCACAGAGACTAAGGTTTTGGAAGAACTGTTTCCTCCTGCTTTTTTTATTCCCTCTTGAAATTAGATTAGTAATTCCCCTCAGGATTTCAGAATATCAAAACTTGTATTGGTTCTAGCTCTCACACATCATAATGTATTTTATGTCCTTATTTAGGGCCAGACACTGATCCGTGTGCTCAGTTTTCAGACACACTGCTTATTCCCGGTGCAACCTCTTCATTTCACAAGTACCCAGTCAGAGCAGCCTGTCAGCCAGAAACTGGCACTCCTGTAGGCAGCAGGATGAAGAGGGGAGACAAATGTGGTTTTGGGATCACCGGTGCTGCAGGTTGCACAGGAGAGCCAGCTTGCAAGGGAAGGAGCAAATGAGCAAGAGCCAGAATAGAGGCAAGTGCTGCTCTATTTTTTCTTCCCTGGGGTGAAGACGGCAAAAAGCAAAGTAAGCTCACAACTCTAACTAACAATCTGCTCCCAGGCAGGGTAATTCAGAGTTGCTTCTCACTACAGGCTGTTAACAGCAACTTCCTACATGTGCATGTATTTAACACGAGTTGGCCCCGAAGATCTTTAATTTTGATGTCCTCCTGTCCTATTTGCAAGCAAGCCAAATCCTTAATTGGCAGAAATTGTGAGATCCTTTTGATTCTCCCACTTGATGACTGGAATTGCTGATGCAGATAAGAAAGAGTGATGCTCATACCACTTCTTCCAATGGGATGTTCAGTAAAAAGCTTCCCTCCATACTTGAGGCAGTTCCCATAACCAATTCTCTTTGTTGAATTTAGACACTTTTCTCATTTTGTTTTTATTCCCTGTGGTACTAAGAGCCTGTAGTCACATTTTTAAAATAAAAGGGAAACTTTAAAGTGACACTGTCCCCTCACTGATACAATATCACTAGGTTTGAGGCGTTCTCTTTTTACCTGTTTATTTTGCAGCCCTCAAAGACGGAGCATGTGGAAATCATCCTGACCTCCTGAGTAGCCAGTCTGATACAGAGACACTCGAGAAGAACAAGCCCTTTCTGCTGCTTTTTCTCTGCTTCCAAGGGAACTCATTGCTGCTGGCCTTTAACATGAGGAAATCTTACTTCCTCCAGCCTGATGAGCAAATAGAAGAGTCAGAGCACTGGCCTCTTCCTCTCTGCTTTCTGCAACAACATTGTCTTCCTTCTGAGGCCCACAGGTCCACCCTTGCTCCTGTGAATGAGCCTTTGGCACTGTTAAACCCTGCAAATGTCAAGTCTGAACATTGTTCCAATGATGTCTCCGTTTCCCTTTGCCCTGCTTCCACCCACCTTTTTGCCTCTGTCCTCCTCCACGTTTGCCTCATTTCCCTTTCCTTTTCCTGCACCTGTTAAACTGAAGCAAGAAAGGAAAAGAAATGTCCTGTAAAATGGGCATGGAGATGGGTCATAACCATAGAAAAAGCAGTTAAGTAACACAGCAGGACTTTTATGGGGATTTTCTCTTCCAAGAAGTGTGATTTCTTCAGCTGGGGTCTAGTCAGGTTATAAATTTGCTATTAGACATGTTCAAAGCAGTGTAAGCAATCAACAAGTTAGCACCATTTAATTTCTTTTCATTGCATCTGTTGGGCACCATCTCATTCTCAGAAAAAAAGTTTTCTTTTTCCCCCTTTTTTTAAAATTTTGTTTTATTTTATGGTTGTTTTGGGAGTTTTTTAATAACCTTGAACTGCTCTAAAGACTACAGCATAACACTGCATCTGACCTCTGGCCCCACATCACAGAGACCACATGGGGAGGAGAGGTCAATGTGGGAATAAGCACCAAATTCTTGCACAGCACCAGACGAAGCTGACTGGGAGGTGTATTGGCAGAGCTTCCCCCTCTATCCTACTTGTAATCCTACAGCTCCTGTGCCTGTGGAGCTCAGGAGACTCTTCCCAGCCCCCTTTGCAAGGAAAGGGCTCCTTGTCCTGGCAAGAAAGACATGTGAAGGAAGGTTTGTAGGTGTCCTGCCAAGTGCCTCCAGGTAGGAGGGCATCAGTCAGCAAATCCCATGATGATCTCCAACTGTTGTCCATGGCAGGATGGATCTCCCAGTGGATCCTGACTAAGATTATGTCAGATTACACTCTTTTGTCCTCTGTCTTTGGTGCCTCACCATAGGAAGGGTCTGAAATTTATCAATATTTCCCCATTGTAATAGGTAAAAGTGATTTCTTTCTGTTTGTAGCAGAATAGCTCTCATTTCCATCTCTGTAAGAAAGATCAAAAGAGATCTTGGTTTATCTTTTATGGCTATTGGACATTTTGTTGATTTTAAACACATTTGAAGGTGTCTTCTTCAATTTTGCCCCTTGCTGGTTGACACTGGTCAAACCAAGACAAAAACCAAAGGCTTTGCATTTGAAAAAGCTGTATAGTGGAGTGATCAGGAGTATGGTAAGATTTAATTTCCTGGGTGAACTTATTTATTTGTATTTAAGAGGCTCTTTCTCTGGTGGGTTTGGCATTTGGCAAGTCACTTCACCTGCCTTGTCTCCTCTTAAACTGAATTAACTCATCCTGTCCATTTTTTGGCTCTGAGGTCTGCAAAGTGGGTAGTGTACTTCAGTTTGTAATTGCTCAAACCTTACCTCCATCTTGGCTTTAAATAATACGAATCTAGAGTTGAAGATGTTCAGGACATGACCACAAGTACAAAACCAGTACTTTGCCTATTTAGGTTGTATTTTCTCCATCCTGCTCTGTCCAGCAGACTTGCCAGAGACTTTCTTCCTAAGCAAAAAATAAAGTGAGTTCTATCTTCTTTCAATGATTCTCGGATGGGAAGTTGTTAAAGGATTCAGAAATAAATTATTGAAGATGTAATACTCCAAAAAAAAGAGTTTGAATTCTTTGTTTTAAAATTCTTGAGTTTTAAAATTTTAAAACAAATTCTTTGTTTTAATACTCTTGAGCTAGTGCAAAGGGCAGTAGAAAATTATTTGGTTTGGGAATCTACCCTAGATGTTTGCCAAAGGGGCTGAGCACCCCAGCAGTCATGTAACATGTACCCAGGGGCAAACAGCTCTGGTGTCAGGGTAACCTGATAGGTACATGACACACAGTAGACAGCAATCAGTACAACTGGCGAAACAGCTAAACTTATATAATGCAGAAATTATGAGATAAATCCATCTGTTCTGGAGAAAAAAAAAAAAGAAAAATCTTGTATGAAAAGATATAGCATTATTATGATGTGCCCCATTTAATTGCTGTGTGGGTGGAACAGTCCACTAATAATCTGCTGAAATGATATCTTGTATTTATCTGGAGCAAGTAAGCTCCTGCCTCTGTCTTTTTTTTTAAATTTAATTTTATCTTTTTTTCCCAGTGTAAAATGAGGCAAGTTACTCAGCTACAGGGTCTCTTAATTACTCAGCCCTAGGACTGGATCAATGTGCTCCTCTCTGCCAAACTTTCTTTTGACTCTAAACACCAAGGACCTTTATTTTGCTGTGTACCTTATGATTCCACAGCTCAGGCTGTGGAGCCCTGAGCTGACTTGTGGTTTCAGATGTTGCTGTTACAGTACTGACATTGTATTTTTTTTTGTTTTTTATCTTTGTGCTTAAATCTCCTCACCCAACTCAAGCAGAGGGTAGTTGCATCAGTATAATTCAGCTGTATTAGGGAAACATGGGTCATGTTAGCACAAGGTATCAAAGTAGGAGCCTTGAAGTGGTTTCGGGAAAGAAGACTCAAATCAGTAACAAAGTGGGCAGCAAGAGCTTAAAGGGTAAATTTCTCAGAGGATAAAATGTGAGGTTTCTGCTGTCATATTTTTTTTTTTTTTTCCACTGGCAGAGGGTCTATTCTATGAGCTGTCACATTTTCCAGTGTCTCACTGTATAGACATACGTTTCCCTCGCTTAAACCAAAAAACAAAGGTTGGCAAACTATGAGTGCAACAAAAACAGAGGAGCAACAGCATGTAGATGAAGAAGGCACAGCACTGCACTGTAGTAGGTT
Organism: Pachyramphus minor; assembly: GCA_013397135.1. NCBI lineage: Eukaryota > Metazoa > Chordata > Aves > Passeriformes > Tyrannidae > Pachyramphus > Pachyramphus minor. The sequence goes on from VYXB01006340.1 coordinate 46,491, forward strand.
GCAGAATCAAAATAGCCCCTTTTGTACCCCAGGAGGAGTAAAGAACTAGCTTTCTTCTCCTTTCTCTCCCTTCTTTGCTATTTTCTTTGTGATGCATATTTTTATGCCTGTGGTTAAGAAAAGCCCTACAAAACCAAGTCACTGAACAGGCATGCACCAGCAGCTCTCATTTCTAAATCTCACATTCTCCCTTTAGCATCTGTTTCTGTTGTAGATATTGAAGTTTTGCTGAGTGAGCTGTGAAGGGGAAGCACTTTGTTCCATGGGCAATGGGTTTTGCAAGTTAGTGAGGAGCTTTCTGAGGCTTTGTATGCTCAGAATGTGGAATTTCTAGCAGGGTGGTGGGAAGACAAAAGGCTTGTCTAGTCTAAGAAAAAAGGTGTATAGTGTTAGTGCAGTGAAACATATGTGTTCCACCTTACACCTCTCAACACACAGAACAGCTATGAGAAAATCCTTTTTTTTTGTTAAGTTCTTCACGTTTAATTGCAATTCCTGAGGTACCAGAGACTCACTTGAAATCAGTAGATTCAGGAGTTACATGAATTCATGAGAAATTTCATAGAATCATAGAATCATTTAGGTTGGAAAAGACCTTTAAGATCAGTTGACTCCAATATTAATCCAGTGCTGCCAAATGCACCAACTCTGCAGCATTACAAAACTGGCCCTCTGAGGGGCACTGAAGTTCAGGCAGACCTGGTGCAAACTGTGGATATTGCTTTCCACCACCTGGCCCAGAAACCAGGGAGCCACAGCTGATCAGAGCCCTTGTGAAACAAAAGCAGAGAGAAGGTGGCAATCGTTTGCTGCTGTGGGAAAGGCAAGAAAAAGAAAGTAAGTTTGTAAGGTGGAAACAGGGTTTTCACTTGCAACACACCCAAAGCAATTCCCTTCTCTGCATGGCAGCTGTATCCTGTTTAGGAACTCATTCCCAGTCCACAGTGGAAATAGTGAGAGGTCTAGAAAGTGGCAGACTGGGATAAAGATTGTATCTGTTGCAACTAGAAGTGATTCAAAACGACCATGATAGAAAATTTCAAACACTTAAAAAGGAGAGGGAGAGAAAGAGAATAAATCTCCACACCTGGAGGGGTGACAAGTTCAAGCTGTGATGACAAAGCTTGTACTAGATCTTCAGCAGTGAGGCACTAGTAGAGGAGGTGGGTCCTCTCTCGGGGGGAGGTATTTAAGCACAAGTTAAGCAAGCATCTACTGGGAACAGTCCAGACACAGCTGAGCTGTCTTGGGCTCAGAAGGTGGATTGATGATCTTCTGCTGTCTGTTCTGATAGACTTGCATGACTTTTAGTGAGGTTGATGGCAAGACGTGCAACATCTGGATCATTCTGGATAGGACTAGTCTCTAGGCTTAGTTTGGAGGACAGTGTCAAATATCCTCTTTTCTCCCTCACCACCCCCTTCTGTTGGATAGTATTGAATATGCCACACACTGCATAGAACACTATTGTTTTTACACTCACAGAGCTGCTTTTTTTTGTTCACTAGAGACCGGTCATCCTCGCATTCATCCATGAATTCACGTTTCATAGCACTACAGCAGGGGCTGGCTTTGTGCTGTGCCAGTGGGGTGAAGGTTGTGGCCATCCTCATGCTCTGAGTGTATAACAAGAGTAGCACTTCAATATGTGGTGGTCCCCTCATCCCAGATAAATATACTTTTCCTACAAACCCAGTGAATTTGCCCTTTGCTCTACGAGTGCAGATGAATATTGTGTCTGGGCATAGAGGGCTGGAAAGCCATTTTGTACTCACATAATCCAGGGTGCAGTGACTTTTATTCCCTTGGGTTAAGATCTGCTCTCATAAAATGGATCAGTGGCCAAAGCACTAAAAGGACTCAGCGAGCTGAACATGCTCAAGCTTCTAATCATGTCATTGCACTGGTATTCACCAGTGACTCACAGCAGCATGACAGTGGTGGTAACTGCATTAATGCCTGCGGCTTCCACTGCACAGCAGCACAAATACTGTGGCCATTGTTATCTTGAAAATAATGTTTGAAATATGTGAGCTCTCTCTGGAGAAGCTGTTGTCTCGTTGCAGGTCTCTACTGCAAAAAAAAGCACATCAAGATTCTGTGCTTTGATACACTGTACCTATCAAAGGGGAGATAATATTGACAACTTTCTCAGTAACTCCTTAATGCCTGAGAAGACTCTTCAAGATTCATTTCCACAAGCCCTGCAAGGAGACAGGCAGGCAGTGGCAGTGAAGCTTGTCCAATGCTGCTGACACCTTAGGGAAAGGCAAACCTAACTGAAGAGCAGTGGTAACACTTCAGTGCCAGAGTGCAGAGAGTCCTTGACGTTTCTGTCTCGTGTTCCGTCTCACAATCCTTGCTCATTCCAGCTATCACACTTCATCTAGTCAGTTCTGGAACGTGGAGACTGTATGTCTCTGGTTTTTGCCCTGAAAAGCCATTTCAGAAACTGCCCAGGCCAAAAATAACAATGAGTGTCTGTCTTTTCCCAGAGAAGGGAATAATGTGGAGCAGCCAAGTATGTGACACCCTGGTGGCATCACCTCTCTAATGGATTCCAGGGGATTAATGAGCTGCTGCATCTCCACTTGTGAAGTCTTTGAGACCCCCGATGAAACCTTGTGAGGCACCACTCCCACCCAAGGAAACGTGCAGCAACAACCCCCTTCCTCCATAGATCCAGATGGGCTGGGAGTTGGCACTCGGGTCTTACAACTGTGCTGAGGTGTCTAAACACCTCAAGGGCATGTTTCCCCAGAGGATGCAGTACTGGTGTGGGTTGTATCTCCTTCACTGACCTTTGGAAATTAGGGCTAGAGTTCCCTAAACTGCTAGACCAGCTCCCCGTTTTCTTTTTTCAGCTCTCAGCATCGGTACTTTACTTTGCTGTTACTAGTTTGTTATGGATCACAATCCCACCCAGAAATAGCACTAACCCATTCTTTACCTTTTCGAGTGAAGAGCCTTTACAGAGAGAGAAAAAAAAAGGCAGGTAAAAAAATTTGAGTGGTTACTTCTTTTTTGTTGTTTGTTTTCTGGAAACTTACCTAAGCAAAAAAAAACACCATTTAAAAAAATACTCAGTCTTGCTGGACCAAATCTGGTTGTGATTATCAAAATGTCAAACCAAAACCTAAAGCCAAACCAAACCAAAACACACACACACACGCACAAAAACAACAAATCAAAAAACAAGAAAAGCAAAATTTTAGTCTTTTTATATGCAGAGAGAAAAAGACTGAAACCAAAATTTTAGATGATAATGAAAATAAACATCCAGTGACATGAAACTAGACATGTTAGCTGATGACCTGCCCCAAAGCCTTCAAAGTTCCACTCTGTCATCCTATTTGTCTTCTTTCTGTACTTCCTACATTGGCAGCCAATCATTACAAAAAATAGCAAATTGTTAAGAGAAAATGGACTCAGGATATCGTGAGGACATAAAGGAAAAGAAAAATATTTAAGAATTTAAATTTCTGCTTCAGATGTGATAATTCAAGATCTCTCACTAAATCAGGACAATTACACATTTCCCTCTAAAAGCAAAACCTCCAACTCACAGACTGATCTAATAGTTTAGGAAAAGACAGATGGTGTTCTCTGATGTTGCAGTTAATAATAGGCTGTCAAGCCTAAAAACAGTAAACAGCTCCAGCGTGGGGGCCAGCAGGATTTCTTCTAAACCTCTGGATGCAAAACAAGTGTGTCAGGACAAGTGCCCTGCTTTCTTTCACTGGGCTGCTCCCCAGCTGCTGCCTGTTAGGGTGCCCCCTCTCCCCATGATTCACATGGAGAAAAAGATGTGACCCTTTCACCATTTTACTCCTATTGAGCTTTTTTGGAACATGATCACAAAGAAGCTTATCCTTCCAGATCAGAAAAATTTCCTGGTTTTACCTCCATGACTCAGAAAGCCCTTAAATCACAGATTAGTGTCATGGCTCAAGGCAATGCAGTAGCTGCTTTTGGTATTCACTGCCCACATGGGTGTGGGGACCTCTTATTTTACACTGTTCATTGTCAACAGCACAAGGCCTACCCTGATATACCTATGTGACTTTTTGTCAAGTGAAGAGCAAAGCCAAGAAGCTTCAAAGAAATGCCAAACAGGTAAAAAAAATGCTGGCATGGTGCTTCTTTCCACTGAGGGGAATTCAGGCCCTAAATCCTCCATGCTGACACACTTTTGTCATATTCAGCTCTTCACACACTACAAAATCTAGAGGTATCTTTGAACAGAGTGAAGATTTAACAGAAAGGGAACAAACTTTATATTCTTTTCATTTTCCTACTGGAAATTACAGAGGTATCCCCCCAAGCTTTACGTGTATTACCTATATGGGTTTACACTTCTCAAACTTTGGGGACACAGCACAGTGGAAAGCACCTTTCTGCCCACCCTTGTAGAACTGAGCTCTGATGAAACACATGAAACGAATAAGCTGCTGTAGTGCAACACAGGCTGGGTTAACAGGACTGAAAAATACTGCTTTGGGTTGGTTAAAAGCTCTTCAGTGATGCACATTTCTCTCTGCTCAGGGGTGTAAAGCACTTATCCTGGTGATACTGTGACGTTGTTTTGGACCTATGGGAAATTCTGACATAAAGTTTTCATTCTAGGTCTGTCCTGGTCAAACAAACAGTGGTGAAAGACATCTAATTAACAATAAAATAAAATCAAATTAAAAAAAACATTAAAAAAAGGCTGTGTCAGAGCTCTTCAACCAATATACTTTTGACGCTTCCCGAGATATAAATACATTTCCCTTTTCACCTGAGCCATGGGTCAACTTTCCCAACCACGGAGCAAAGAGAAAGGATGAGACAATCTGTTCCACCTCAGCCCAAGGTCCTGCACCCAGAGTAGTCTTCCTGCAGAGCAACTCCCTATGGCTCTGCTGTACTTAAATACACTTCCTTTCTGCTACACTTGTATTTCAGCATTTCAGTAACAGAGAAAAAATTATAATGCACAATGAAAAAAACCCAAACTAAACCAAACCAAGCAAATTCCTTAAAATGGACAAGTATTAAAAATCTCTGTGTATTAAGGTTCCTCCCTTTTTGATGCAGATTTGAATGGACAATATTTCAAATATATGAAGGTGGGTCTTCTTTTGCCATTCAAGTGACAGAACTTTGTCTCCTATGTACAAGTCAGATTTTCTTCCTCTGATATTTGAAGTTACCACTGTCCCATAAGCATCCTGATTGATACAGTAGCTTACTAACAAAATTGTACCACAGAATCATAGAATCATTAGGGTTAGAAAAGATCTCAGATCATCAGGTATAGCCTTTGACTGATCACCATTTTGTCAACAAGATCATAACACTGAGTGCCCGGTCCAGTTGCTCATTGAACACCTTCAGGGATAATGACTCCACCACCTCCCTGGACAGTGTGTTTCAATATTTAACAACCTTTTCCATGAAGAAATTTCTCCTGATGTTCAACCTGTATATTCCCTGGCACATCTTGAGGGCATTTCCTCTTGTCCTGTCACTCATTGCCTAGGAGAAGAGACCGACACCCACCTG
>VYXB01006340.1:52330-75523 GCA_013397135.1 Pachyramphus minor
CCCTTTTCACCTGAGCCATGGGTCAACTTTCCCAACCACGGAGCAAAGAGAAAGGATGAGACAATCTGTTCCACCTCAGCCCAAGGTCCTGCACCCAGAGTAGTCTTCCTGCAGAGCAACTCCCTATGGCTCTGCTGTACTTAAATACACTTCCTTTCTGCTACACTTGTATTTCAGCATTTCAGTAACAGAGAAAAAATTATAATGCACAATGAAAAAAACCCAAACTAAACCAAACCAAGCAAATTCCTTAAAATGGACAAGTATTAAAAATCTCTGTGTATTAAGGTTCCTCCCTTTTTGATGCAGATTTGAATGGACAATATTTCAAATATATGAAGGTGGGTCTTCTTTTGCCATTCAAGTGACAGAACTTTGTCTCCTATGTACAAGTCAGATTTTCTTCCTCTGATATTTGAAGTTACCACTGTCCCATAAGCATCCTGATTGATACAGTAGCTTACTAACAAAATTGTACCACAGAATCATAGAATCATTAGGGTTAGAAAAGATCTCAGATCATCAGGTATAGCCTTTGACTGATCACCATTTTGTCAACAAGATCATAACACTGAGTGCCCGGTCCAGTTGCTCATTGAACACCTTCAGGGATAATGACTCCACCACCTCCCTGGACAGTGTGTTTCAATATTTAACAACCTTTTCCATGAAGAAATTTCTCCTGATGTTCAACCTGTATATTCCCTGGCACATCTTGAGGGCATTTCCTCTTGTCCTGTCACTCATTGCCTGGGAGAAGAGACCGACACCCACCTGGCTACAACCTCCTTTCAGGCAGTTGTAGAGAGTGATGAGGTCTCCCCTGAGCCTCCTTTTTTCTAGTACTGATCTGTGGAGTCTCCTGGGCCTGTTTTTAGGCACCAAGGAAGATGCATGTGTCAGCCTGATTGGCATTGCTACAGCAGGTAGAGGTACTCTAGACAAGTACCTCAAAACTCCTGACACAACAGGAGTGTCTCACCTCCTACCAAAGCCAGTCTGAGTCTCAGCAGATGGCTTTGGATGCAAAGGAAAGGGAAGCCAACTCTTTGGTCTGAAACAAACATTGCATTTATCAGAATGTGAGGGCAGGATTATCCTTTCTGCGCACACATGGTCCAAGACTTGCCTGTAAAAATCACACAGAGGAACAAGTTTTGAGCACTGCAGAAGCAAAGCAAGGAGACTCAAATATTAGAAATTACTGTCCACCACAGTGCTATGACAATTCATCTCTCCCATGACCAAATGGTAAGAGAAGACTATGAGGGCATAGCCAGGCATCAGTCCCAGTCTTAACCTCAGCTCTGAAGGCACATGGAGTGAGGAGCCTACCCCAGACCTCACCCCAACACTGATTGCAGGAGCATTGTGGACAGGAAAGGGAAATGCCTGAGGCTGTACAAATGCTTCAAAAGAGCCATGTCAATCACAGTATTTTATTCAAAGAGGCATACAACTTGCCTGAGCCAGGAGGTCTGGACTTGGTGAGCAGTAACAACAGCTGTCCACTTTTTGTCTCTCTCTGGGATGCTCTGACGTGGTGGGATGGTGGAGAAGCCCCATTTCTATGCTCAAGCAAAGCAGGAAGCACACAACAGTCATCCGCCAGCAGCATCTAGAGCTACCCAAAAACTCTGTTTCGAGCCAGGTCTCAAAAGAAGTAAGAGAGCAGAAGTTTCTCATGCAGTTGATCTCAGCACCCTCCTCACCACAACAACTTGGTGTGAGAGAAATAGTTTATACTCTCCAGTGTGGGAAGGAAAGTCAAGTCAGAAAATGGGAGGGGAGGAGAGGACTGTACAGTCACACAAAGGGGGATGTAAGACAGGCCCAGTGCTCACCAGCACTTCCCCAGGAACCTTGATCCTGAAGATCAAGTTGTCAGAGAGGGTTCATCTGCACCACCCTTTGTGTCAGAACTAAGTGCCTGACAAATGAGAGGTCTTTATGCAAGGCATGAAGCTTCTCCAGCTGCCACCTCTGCCATTTGGACACCAAAGTGAATATTGAAAACACTCATCCTGAGGTGACCTCCCTACCTGTGCTCAGTTTCATTACTAATCTTCACTGGCAGAGGAATACAAAAACTTGGAAACTCAACTGTAAAATGCCCACAGGTTATTGACTGACTCGTTCAAAGTGATGATTTTTCAATCAGTCCAATTATTATCAGAGGAATCCATGAGTGGTAACTCGAAGAGTTAAATTCCCTGAGACCAATGGGTTTGGTAGGCAGTTTGAGTAAAAGTGAGTTGCCCCTCCAAACAGTTTTTCCAAGATTTTATGGCCCACAGGACTATAAAGGAGTGAGCATGGGGTGGGGAGCGGTAAAGCAGACTGAGCAGGACGGATTAAAGAGTTGGAGGTTGGAAGTCTGCTGCTTCTTCCAGCTGGCAGGAGGCTTCAGGAGCAAGGATTGAAAAATGTGGCATGACTAACCCCTGGCATTAGAAAGCCAAGAGCTGCCACCCAGGCATCATGGGGTGACCTGAGGGGTTTAAGTCTGGAGCTGAGAGATTGCTTGGTTCCTGAAAAGGAAGCTCCCATACAGATGCCAAGAGCTCTGAGGACAGTGGTGGCACATCACAGGGAAATGGCAATGAAGCAAAGACAGCAACGAAGCAAAGGGGACAGGGATTAAAACCGAGCAAGACTGAGGTTCTCAGTGCTGAATCACAAGTCAAATATCTGCATTATTTTTTTATAAATCTCAGAGAGCAAACCTTGACCCAGATGGGGTTCCTCTTCCCCATTTGTACACTGGGAGTGAAAGGCTCAGAAAGCAGGACTGTTGTGGTTCCTCCTATAATCCCTGGACACTGTTCCTATGGCCTCTGGACTGTGAGAGAAGGCCAGGTGATGAATCCAAGGTCACGGGGGGGTGGTGGATGGAGCCAAGCCAGGGTGAGCCCAGGGAAGGCAAAGGCACAGTGTGGGGTGAGAAGTGGCGCCAGATGATAGATCTAGTGACAAAAACAAGAACCAGCCTTGCACTGCTGACATTTCTTGATTCCAGAGAAAGGCACGGGAAATTGCTTCAGGAAAGCCTCTCTTCCATATGCAGTTTCCTCCGACCACTTCTCCATGATCCTGTCCTCTGCTGGGATCTTCTGCACAGGTTAAAGAGGAAAGGAGGAATGGGCTGGGTAGCTTTTAAACCAACCAGAGAAACACTGGTGGAGTTCAGCAAGTGTCTTCTAATTTTGGTCCTTTAGAAAAACAAATCTACAAGATGTATGGAAGGAGATTTTCAAAAGCTACGAGTTTCAGCTTAACTTTGCTCTCACTGAACCCAGCAGGAATTTTACTCCTGATTACCAATGGGAACAGAACAAAGTCAGGACTGAGCAAACCCCACCTTTACAGAGCAGTATTTTTCCTTCTTTCCAGAACTGGGCAGAGGCACGTTTCCAATGATCAGCAAGAAAGACTGCATTTAATATTAGCTGAAGGGGGGAAAGTGTTAGAAACCTCACAGACACCCTGGGATGTGACATTGAAACAGGAGGCTGAGCCAGAGATGAAAAGATAAATTAGGCAAAGGCAGCATTCATATGGATTCTGATAAAGAAAGATAGAAGGAGGGAAAGGAACAAGAAAGCTTAGGGAACAAAAGGGTGGACTGTACTCCTACCCAAGCTGAAACAAATGCTGCTGTAGTCTGTGATAACTGAGTAAATCTCCCCCGCAGCAAATGTGGGGAGGGCAGGAACACTTGCCTTGTTTTTTTCATCACAGGTGATTGTGTTTACATTCCTAAATGTGGGCAACACAGATCTGAGTGCAGCAAATAAGGAAACAAAAAAATAAAACACAAAAAATGCTGCTTACCACACCAAAAGGATGATAGCTGTAAAACCAAATTGTATACACCCTGACATAATGTTGGCACTCTCTGTGTGACTTCATCTCTATTGCTATAAGGCATCCACAGTCATCTGTCTTTAGATCATTACTCCGACACTAACACTGGATAGTAATTAAAAGAAATAAAATCCACAGAAGAAAAAGCATTACTTTCCTCTTTCTTTTGTATTTGTAGTGGTGAATAGACCTCTAGTGGCAACAGCAAAAATATCTGACCAAGGAGAAATAAATTCTTTGGTAAGAAAATGCAGTGTAGGCAAAAAATATTTGAAAAATATTTAAAACGATGAACAGGTACCTTGAGTAAGCAAACATAAGATTTTTGCTTGTGAACAGCAGCGTCATAATTAACTTTATGTGTAATTAACTGTCCAGTGCTCTGTGCTGATTTTGCCAGAGCAAATAATAGTATCAGCTGTGAAAAACAGTAGAAAATTTCCTCCTAATTTCTGCAATTAATTTTGAATTATTTTTAAATTAAATCATTCATTACATATATATTTTATATTTTTTTTTAGTGCACTTGCATTGGCATATTAGCGTTTGTTCTCAAAGCTGTAATTTTTACCTTTGACATAGGAAAGAGTCTGAAACAGTGTAGAAGATCGGCAAAGCCTCGAGTGATGTTCAGGACAGTGGGACAGCATTGCAAAGTCACCTAGCTGAATGGTTTTGTGTGTTTTAAAAACTCATGTGAATGTAGTGGGGAAAGGTTAAGCTAGAAAAACAGGCTAAATGACTTTTTTTAACTCCAACTAGTTCTTCTTGCAATTACACATGAGTTTCTCGTTAGGAATGAGATTGGCCCATGAATTCATCTTGTTTATGGCACTTTGAAGATAGGCCATTTATGTGACCTTTTCAAAAGAAAATCAGAAAATTAAAATACTAAATCCTATTCATTTTCAATAAGTCAGTAGCTTTCTAAGAGGTTACGTTGTCTTTGAAAATGAGTTAGGCACTGAGATTTTTAAACTGAGGTTTAAACCTCCAACCATCCAAAGTCCCCATTTTGTAACTAGAGAAGAAATACAAGAATTGAAAAAAACACTGTTGCAGCATGGGATTGTGGGGACTCAGAAGGGAAGATAGAATAGAAAGGAAACATGAAGGAAAGATGGAGAAAGATAACTCAATGGAAATGTAAATACAACTATACACATACATACACGTCCTCCAAATAAAAGTGTCCATTTGTGCCAATTTGGCTGTATGCCAAAGCATATTATCTATCACTAATGTGAATCACAGACCTCTGTTTTGCTTAAAAACAATATTTGAGAGTCAGTTACAAACTACCTCACACCTATTACCAGAGAAAAGCTTGTGCAGAAGCCTCTCTGACCTATTGTGGGCTGGTGTCTTCACAAATGTCGTGAACTGGTCTCCCCAGTCTGCTTGTTAATGGCACTGGAGCACAGTGGACTCAGGTTTCCAGAGCTTTGTGGACAACAGTGCAGAGGGTTTGGGGTCCCACAGGAGATCCCTAATTTCTGTTCCTCTACATTCTCTTCCTCAGGGTCCCTGTCTGGGTTTCTGATACCTTCTTCTGTTTGGCTACAAAATATCTGAATGTCAGAGGATTTAGTTCTGGTATTGACCTCAAAAAACTGATCTCCACCTGCAATAAGGCTCCTTTGTGCTACCAGAGCAGCACAAATCAGCCACCAAATAACAGAAGGATTAACCCAGCTTACTATATGAGATGCTATAAGGAGTACATTGCAGCATGAAGAAGCCCTAAAGAAACTGTAATTGAGCTCAGCTCTGCATAATGCAAAGGTAAAGCAGGATATGAGTACCTCATACCTTTCATTTTCCTTTCATTTTCATTGGAATGGGCAATATTCCTTTTTAAGGTGAGGAACTGCTGGACTAAAGACCTCATATGAAACACCCACACGTGTAGCAAAGAGCTGAGTTGAGTTGTTGGGTTTGTCCTGCTCTTCCAGCGCCACCATCCTCTCATACATGCATCCCAGCAGGAGACAAACTTGCACCAGCCACCTGCAGTATAAGCATCTTCAGTGGCAGCAGGATTACACAACCACTCACAGGTCCTCAAGTCACTGAGTGGCTACTGGGCACAGTATTTACATGCTTGAATTGCAGACACAGTCCTGCAGAGTATCCTGTCACAGGAGTGGAGCTTTCATGGTGGTGCCTCTGTCCATGCCCAGTAAAGTGCATGAGCTGGATCTCTTTCGGCATGGCAATAAGCACTGAAAAGGGGCAAGTGCTTTCCCAGTGCTATTAGTTCCACTCATCCGTATGCACAAGGAATCACTCTACACTTTAATTTTAGAGAGGCCAGGATGTCTTTGCATATAGAAAGAGCTAGAACTCTTTCTCCTTATTTTTTTCCTCCTGAGAGCATAAATCCAGACAGCTTATCTTTACCTTCTTGTCTTTTTTAATTTCCATTTTTTTTTTCTTTTTGGTGTCTTTTCTGCTGGAAGTTAATATCATACTTGTTATCCTCACTGTTATCTTCTCCCAGGCAATGATCTGGTGGTAGAACCAAAGAACAGGCACCCTAGCTCAGCTCCAGCTGCAGTACATGCTCCTCTTCTCTTCAGCATGGCTTTCTCTTTTTTGGCTCCTTTTCACTACTCACACAGCATGAAGGGGTGGGAGTGAAGCATGGCTGCCTCATCTGCCACATTCATGGCTCCTGCAGTCCCAGGACTGCCTGTAAGCCAAAGCTCCACATCTTCCTCCCCTTGTTGAGGGGCTACTCAGGGAGGAGGAGTCTGCACTCATGGCATGGCTGGAGGGAGCTGGGGCTCTTTTCGGTCCACCTCTTCATCTCTGTCCAGAGAGGGCAGTTCACAATGACACAAGTTCCAGGACTGGCTCTTAGCTGGACCTCAGTCCAGTTCTTCCTGAGCCTGGATACATGCGCTCCGTGGTTGGTCTCCTGTCTTGCTTACTGCTCAAGTTACTGCAGCAGCAATAATAAACATCATTTTTGTGCACATTTTTTTCGTTCCTGGTAGCGGATTACGGAAAGGGAAAATAGTAGCATATTCAGGCTTAACTTCAGATAAGAACTTTGACCTCAAGGAAGTCTCAGCACATACATAAGAACCTCAGCCAGAGAGCTGCTACACTCTGAAGGCTGCTGTTCTTCTTCACCTTATTTCTAGGTGTATTACTATTGATTAAACAATAGAGTGTGACAGCCCACATGATCCTTGTACAAAGGACATCCTCATCACAGTCTGCTCATGAAAAATGTTCTCCTTTCCTGACAGAACTCGAGTTGGGTGTGTGGGTGAGTGATCTACAGGGCTATATTTCACTCCAAGAGCGCTTCACAGAGTCAAGGTTTGAGCCCAGATCTGGGTGTCCTAGTACAGAGATGGCACCTGTAAGCTTCCCGTTTTAGGGAACAAAGAGAACAAACATGCTGGATAGAAAGAGTAGGATGAGAACAAGCATTCACTAATGTCTTCCAGTAAGTTTTTTCATTGGATGAATGAATATGGAATAAATCTTCCAGGAGCTAGTTCTCTCCAGTCTTACCTTCATGTGAAGTAGGAATGCCATAATGCTGTGTGAAGCAGTGGGAATCACAAGGGAAGACCCCAGCTGCAGTCCACCAGAACAGCTTAAAATGTAACTCACTGGGAAAGTAGTTTTCTCAGAAGGAACAGAGAAAGATCAAGCAACCGGAAGCATACTTTTTTCCACTACTGCCTAAACATGACACTGTGATTTCTCATATCAAAGTGATGTCTGCTACCGAAACTCTTTCTGCTTATGCATGTGCTTTTAAAACTCAAGTCTCAACTGAAAATAAACAGACTAAAGATCTGCTTGTCTCTAAATGAGGAGGTGGTTCCACTACTTTTTATTTTATACAGGAACAGTCAAAAAAAAAAAATTTAAAAAAGATAGCTCTAAAAAGCTATCATGGTTAGTAGAACTAAAATAAGGGTAAAGACCTGTTTTTCACCAAGTTCCACTTATTAAGCTTTAGTATAGATAGGATACTCTTGTCCTCTCCTTGACTTTAACCACACAGCCTGTTGGCATATGCTAAAATACACATAGAAGAGCTGCAGATTCAATAGCTGATGTAGGAGGATAAGCCACACTGAATGTCAATGGCAGTTCAGAAAACAAAACCTGCAGTGTTTTTAAACCTCTATTTAAATCTGCAACTACCTGAATAAATGCTATTTGTAAACCTTATGCGGCCCTCTAAACTTCAGAAATCTAGTTGTAATAAAATGAGAAAATAACTGCTCATTTTTCACTATATGCAGGCTGTCTGGCAATATGTCTGTTACACAGTGCATGTCAAACATCATGTTGGGGGTGGTGGTGTCAGATACATCCAATACCCAAAATGGGCTTCTGAGGCCTATCCTGGTTTCCAGGTTCTCCAGAGGTATTATAAAGAAATGAGGAAAGAGGTTACTAAAATCCTTACAGGAGACACTCTTTTTTGGTATTTATTTGCTGATACAAGTCTACTAAACCCTCTGGTGTTAATAAGCTATTAAAGACCATGTTTGCACTGTAATAATACTTAAAATATCACCAATGGCAATCTGGCCCTGTGTGAACAAATCCTGGTATGACAATTAATGTTGTAGTAAGATTTGCTTCTACAAAAAATTAAGATATAATTGGATGACTTGATCCAGAAAGCATGATTTATTTATAAAGAGGTGGAGGTGGAAGGAGCAGCTACTTTCAACATGGCACAAACTAAACCCACAAGAGTAGATTACATTGTTGCACTCTAATTAATTGAACTGTTTAACATCTATATTTAATTTAGTTATTTACCACAGGGAGAAAATTGCCTAATCTTATGATTTCAGAGACTCATTCTCACCTTCACAACTCCTTATGTGGTCAGATGATGTCACTCTCAAATAGATAGTAAAGAAACACTTCACTTGCTGCATGCAGCGATGCCACCACTGCTTCCCTTCTCCTCGTGGCTTTGTTCCAGGGGGTGAACTTCTCCTATCTCTGAAATAAGTTAATGCAAGTTAGAGCTCATCACGTGGTGACAGGAGCATGGTTTGGCAGCACACAAGGAATCTAGAGTTGTTGGAGATAAAAGATGCTTGGGGGACAGCCAGCTGCTAGATTACACACTGAGCCTTCCTCGTCTCTGCCTGGCCAACAGCTGCCTCCAAAAAGCTGACAGGAAGAGTAGCCTGGGGATTAACCTGCTCTTTAGGAGACAACCCATTCCGTCTCCTTTACTATGCTACAGGCATCCCTCCTGACCAAGGGCTGGATTCACTTCTTGCCTTCAGTGCTGCCTGTGGACAGCAAAATCAGATGATCATGAAATCCAAAGTTAGGTTAATGTCTAGATTCATTATGTGCTTTTCTTATTTATTAAACATTCATATTAATTAATTTAATTAACAAATATTAAATATTATTTTCTTATCTATTAAATAGAAGACAAAGCATTTTCCTTTTCCCAGAAGTTTCCAAGATTAAAAGAAAACAAAAGAGAGCTCATAATGTGCACAAATTCTACTATATAAACACAAGAATACAGATAAAGTGTCCAAGATGCCTCAGACAATTTGTTTGAGGATTGAGTATACCCTGGAAGAATGGGGAGGAGGTCCAATGAGGACACCTGTAGTTTAGTGCAGAGAGGTGACAGACATTGTGCAGAGACAGTGCTAAAACATGGCTGGAGTAAAAAGTGCTGGTCTCAAAAACTTCCCAAACTCCCTCCCATCTGTGCTCAGATCTCTTGAACTTAACAGCTTTTGCTTTTGGGAGTGGTGGTTACCCAAAATAGGGCAACACCATTAATACTCTAAGAGCACTTTTGCTCTTGCAAGAGAATCAGCAATCAAACAATACCCCAAATCCCACAGTAAATAATGGCCTGAAAATTAAAGGTAACATTCTCTGAGAAGAATAAAATAAGCTCACAACACCTGGAAAGATCTGTATGCTCATCATGGGCAGAATATAAACAAATTCAAAGCAATTTCCTCCTCTTTGATGTCGTCTCCACAACAGGAAAATAAACTAGCACCGTGAGATGTTGAGTCCACACCACTGTAGTGGATCTGATCAGCATCCTCCAATCCAGTCATCATGGACTGGTTTCTGTCAACAGTGCATTGGGCTGGAAACTGTTGGAAGGTGTAAGTTGCACTCAGGCTGCGCTGATTTTGGCTGGCTGGTGTCTCCTGATCCCTAGCTAGGTGTCAGAAGAGCAGCCAGCAGTGAGAAGAAGTGTGTTTTGCTATTGGGCATGTCACCTACTGCCTGCTGGATCTAAGGCAACTTTCCCATGGCAAGTAACACCTACTGTCTCAGTCCTTAGTTCAGACTAAACAAAACTTTGGATTACTGCAAACAAAAGGTTAGACAGAGTCAAGATTTGTTCTTCACATACGTTCATGCACTCTTTCCAGCTGCACTGGAAACGATATAAGGAGGTTGTGCAGACTTAGCCACGCTGGCACCAAACATTTTCCCAAGCAACACCACCACTTACAGCTGCAGTGCTGTTTTTCCAGCCTGCGTTGCGTTAAAGGACAGAAATCTTGCCTATATGCTTTCCAAGGAAGGCTATTTACAATCCCAGAGGAGACAAATTCCAGCATACATCAAAAATGGGGTTCTTGAAACAGACTTGAATGCATGCTTAATAAACTAATTGAGTCAGTTTCACATTGGAAATCAGGGCTTAACTGCTATTGATGAGGAAAAAAAAAATCCTTAATGAAATATATACTTTGGAGTTGAATCAGCCGCACAATTTCAGATTGGTAGGGTAACGTATATTTATAACTTTGTGCCCTCTGTTAAAAAGGTGAGATAAAACACAGGTATCACATCTGAAGAAGTTCTGAACTTGAGTAAACTATTTCATGTCCTGAAAAAGTGGGAGGTTACTTATATAACAGAGCAGCCGCTAAAAGAATCAGTAAAAAATGTGTGTCTAAGCCCATATCTTTGGCTGGTAGAACATGCAGACACATCCATTATCACCTTTTCTCTTTTTATATGAGCCCTTCCACCTCTGGCTGTTGCAATAAGAATGAATTCAAGAATCCAAGCAATTCATAGGAGCGGGGGGGAACATAGAGACCTGTATTATGCATATGAAATACTTGAGGTAGCAGATACTCCTGGGCAGTCTGTGTAGTCATTGGTGAATGTTATAGGAAGTTCTGGATCACTGTCAAGTAGTAAAAGAAAGTTTGGGAGTAAAACTATTAAAGTTTTGTCCCTTTTCGGTGCCGAGTGAGTCACTATTCTCTGGCAGTCCGTGAAAGCCACATTCCTGGTTACATTGCTTGGTGAAGAAGAGGTTCCTGATGTCTTTAGTGAGTTTGGTGAGACCCAAAGACAGCGTGAAATCTCAGCTGTAAACCAGATCTAAGTCTAAATCCTGCCTCCTTTCCTTATACATCTCTCTGATGTGAGGCACATCTGAAATTGCCTTTTCCTGCATGAGGCAAAACTGAGACTCCTTTGTGTGTGCTTCCTTTTAGGGAGACATTTTTCTGTGAAACAGAGATTACCTTGGCATAATACAAAGTCAACTTGCGACAATATTCAGATAAAGAATGTTTTTTATTCAATGTTTTTATTGATTTGAGGGACTTGAAAGTATGTTAATTAGTTTGTAGATGGTAAGTGAGAGGACCTGTGTGCTTTGACAAACAAGCTGAGAATTCAATCTGATCTTGACAAAATGGGAAATTAACCTGAAAAAGGATTAGGAAAGCAACTTAATTGTCTTTAAAAAAATTAAAGACAATCCAGCAGGAATAATCAATTGTACAAATACAGTATAAGATACCTGGGGGTTATAGCTGGTCACAAATTAAATGTAAGCCAAGAGTTACATAGATAATGTATGTTTGGATGCAGGAATACAGCTGTTATGTCTAACACTTTCTTCTTCACACTGGTAAGACTTTATCTGTATTAACATATTTGATCATTTTTGGGCATCAAATGTCAAGAAAAATGTGAATCTATTGCAGTAAATGCATAGAGGAGTGACAGTGTGAAATCCAGACTGGCAAAGATAAGCTGAAAGCACTAGTGGTTGTCCAGCCTAGAGGACAGAAAAGGGAGGTCTGAGAGCTCTCCCAAATCATGTACCAGGATGATTTGAGGAAGAACAGAATAAATAGCTTTCCATTTCCATTGCAGATGGGACACAAAATTATGCTGTCAATTGAAGGAAAAGGTCATTAGCTCCAACTTAGGAAAACAAACATTCAGGCAAAGCAGGAATAGCCGAGTCCTGGGGTATGGTGTATCACATCCCCACCTCTGGAGAGATCGAAGAGATTAGACAAACATCCTTCTTGGATAACTTGGGCATGGCTGAACCAGCTTTGGGGCATGGCAATGGAGTAGATATCTCTTGCAGGTCTGTATTCTCTGGTTACCTGCTTACAAATTGACTCTTTAAATAAAGCACCTTTATCAGAGGATTATTATATACTGTGCTGTGTGAGTGGGTTACTGGTTCTCAAATTAACTCCCTCGATTTTAACCAGTCCCATTTGGGGATTTGACACTGCTGATATCCTGGGAGCAGGGTTTTCCAGCCATCTGATCACTGTGAGCACGTCTCTTGTTTGCAGACTGACACAGCTGAGGGTGGTAGCCTTAGATCATGAGAGGTGCTGCTCACCATATGTGAGGTGGAGGTATCCTGAAGTCGTTGAGATCCAAGGCATGCTGACATTACTTCTGTGTAATGAGTTTTTCAGTGTCACCTTAATCCTCAGCAGAACTGAAAGTGAAGGAAAAGATCTGCTTTGAGGATTCTGAGCTGGCCAGTCTGCTGCAACATTGCCAGTCCTGAATCAGCTGGTACCAACTTAGCTGGTACCAGGCATCTCCTCAAGCCATAGTTGGTCACATGCTTGAGCCCCAACTATCCTGATGTTACCTCTCCAACTATATTTATTCACGAAGACCTTGAAAACCTCAGGGAAAACACATTTGGAAAGATCACGCTCCTCTCAACCCTTCAGCAATAGAGGTTTATATGAAGGCAGAACTTTAAATTTTGCTTATACTTGGTAGACATTAATTCCTAACTAATGAGCCTTTTTTCCCCTTCCTAAATATCCTCATGTAATTAACTCCTACTCCCAGTTCTTGTGAATTTAGTAACTGGGAGTGCCCAACCAGGAAATTACTAGCTTGCTTGCCAATTGTGGGGAAATCAGTGTGAAACCAACACCATGGATGGTGTTCCTGCAATAGATTGTTTCCTCTGTGCTGAATGTTCAGATGCAAGATCGCAAAACTCAATTTAGATAAGAAGGAGCTCTGCAGCAGGGCCTGTGATAAAAGGATCCAGAAACCACTGCTAAGGGGAAAAGAGCAAAGTCAGAAGAAGGAGGGTGTAGGGAGGAATTTCCTGTTTTACACAAATGAAAAACAAAACAAAACAAAAACAGCAGCCAGAAACCCACAAAACCTGTGGCTTGCATCAAAGCTGACAATCACTTTTACTACTCCTTAAGCAACAGGAGGGAGGCATGCACATGTTTTGTGGACGGATGGCAAACCTCCACCCTACTGAAAGCTAATGGAATAACACCTATCCACATCAGTAGTCTGTGGTGTGTTTAAGGACTTTTTCAGGATTTGTGGCAATTGTTGGATAGGAAAACTTCTGTTCCATCCATCAGTCTGGGTGGATAAGGGCCCACATCCTTAGCTGCTGTCCAAAACCATGATTGTCTATACAGATATGCTTCGCCAAAACAAAGCTTAGCTGCCTGCTGGCAAAAAGTTCCTTCACTCTAATTTTGGACTAGAGATAAGACAAACATTCCCAACAATGTTGCTGTGGCACTTGGATCAAAATGAATGTTATCAGGGAAAGGGTAATGAGGAATTAAGCAGGGGGGTTTTTTCCCTACCATTTCTTATTTCACTGTATCTCTTTGTCTTATGGCCTCTAAAGTTGTAGTTAGAATATGTTTTTCCTTTGTTTAGTTTGTTTCTTTAAGAAAAATATAGGCAGGGGAAAAAACTCTAAACCACTAGCCCAGAAAGCAGAGCAAACTTTTTGCTTTGAGATTTTCTTTAAAAAAAAGTTTGCAGTTTTCATTTCAGAAAAGCATACAGTTAAATTTTTGCCTTCAAATACAACATTTCTCTTGGCCAATTGTTTTCACATTTAAAGCAACTACCAAGAACCACCCCAAAAGACTTATTTTCCTTAAGATTTCCAAGCTTTTAAGTTCCTCTTACACCATATGTGATACGATCACTATCAGTTCATTTCTCTGGCAATAGCACCTAGCAACCTCAATCATTGTGGCAGATGTTATGCAAACGTATAGGTCCATTTACACTATTCTGCATGTCAGACTCTGAGTTCTTCCTTCATTGTTGGGACTTATTTGCATAGCTGGTGAGTGTTACTATGCTGTCCGTCTCTCAGACTCCCCTGTCTCAGCCAGACCTCTCAGAGAGCTTCACTAAGTATCAGCAAGCCAAGACTTGGTTGAATCTCTCTCTTCAAACTGTCACATTCCCTGAGACAGTTTTTTTCCCCTTGCCTCTGGGCTGCCCCTTTTCAGAATTGGAGGCACCAATGCAGATAGATCAGAAGACCTCACTTCTTTCTAAGCACTTCCCCATCAGTGTGTGTCATTTATATTCCCCTCACTTTCAGAACCCTTCTCAGGGCTTTGTTTGCTTTTCAACTGCGGCCAAACATTGTCCAGATGGTCTTAATGTCACATCACTGTAGGTCTTTTATTTTCTAGTCTGTGCTCTGTTTTGTCCTTCCTTCCAAGCCAATGTCTCCAAGACTATTTTTGGCCCCTTACTTCATTTCCCCTCCCTTCTGTCCATCAAGCTCGGTGAGTCACACTCGTCTGTCCAGGAAACCTCATCTATTACCCCAATTATTCTGGATTGAAAGGAGGAGAAGAACAGACATCTCCAGATGACATTGTTTGCACTACCCCAAAGCAGCTCACCAAGGGTTTGCGTACTTAATACCAACTAGTTACTACACACACACACGCACACACACACACACACAAGGCTGCCCTAGCAGCAGTGACTGCACCTTCAGGAATGTGCTTTGGAGAGGGAGCATCTTGCCAGGACCCTGCAGTCATCACATGCCACTGTATTTTTTAACAGTACCAGGAGATCCAATTCTCACCTATACATGCATACAGACAGAATCCACGTGTGCCAACAGAAATGTCCAAGCAGAAACACTCAGCTGAGATTGTTCCTTGTGTAAAATAGGTTAAGAGAGATGCACACAATCTTTGGATCTTAAATTTAAACAAATGGACACTGTTCTTTAGCATTTTCCTTACAAACATGATCATCACAAACTTTCATTTCCCTCCTTCTTAGTTTTTCTGATATATTACTTGGAAGTACCTACTTCAAGTAATCTCCATCCATAGCGATCCCATCTCCATTCCCTCAGTCCCATTCTCAGGGAAGAAAATTCTTCTGACTTCTACCACTTCCTTCGAAATTCTGAAGACATTTTTCCAAGCTTATTGTTCTCATCATTGTCCTTAGTTTTTATGCTTTTCTGCCTGCTCAGTTTTAAAATCATATCTTATCTAAATATCACATTGCTGCAGAACAGGCAGCTCATTCTCTGTAATGTAATCATCAATACCATCAAACATGAAGGCAAGAAGTTATTTAAGCCTCAAAGAACAGCCATTCCTATCCTTCAGAAGCAGAATAGAGGAGTTGTGTGGGGCTTGGTTGTTCATGGTGGCAACATGAAGCTGTCAACCCATTTACAACCCTAAGTTTGTCACCACTGATCGATGGCAGCAGTGGAAAATATTTCTGATTAAAAAAAAAAGAAAAGAGAAAAAAGTCTGTGTTTTGACTCTCTGTTGAGAAAGGACAAGGTTAGGTAGATATCTCACCAGTTTACCATCAAACTCCGAGTAACCTGTGCCACACTCCACCCACAGCCTCTGTTAACAGAAATGGGAGCTACAGTGACTGGTATTCATGATTTGGACTTGTTCCTGCTCCATAAATCTATTTATTGAGACAAAATAGAATAGAAGGATGTTGCAGCTCTTCATTCAAGACAATCAATACAGTGTGAAACAATCCTCAGCACCTCATTGATGCTGTGTCATTTCAGTGGCCAGGCAGGGTGAGCTGATGTATCTTAGTGGAAGTCTAATGCTCTGCAACTCTAACCCCTTGGAAGTCAGGGCCCTTTTATGTAAGGGACAGTTTCTAGAAGGTGTACTTGGTGGTTTGCTCTCCCATCCAGTTCCAGGATTATGAAACCAGCTCCAGAAGCACTCCAGAACTTTCAGTACTTACCAACATAAAATAGGCAGCAAAAAGTTCTTCAGCCAGCAAATTAACAAGGTAGCAAGGTGCTGAGGGTCTGCACACAGAATCATCTTGCTAAGGAAGGAAGTCTTTCTCTTAAAAAAAAAAAAAGAAAAGAAAAGAAACCTGGTTCACAGAAACTCCAGGCTGACCTGATTTCTCTGAAAGCATCCAGTTCCAAAAATCGAAAGCATCTTCAATCATTCAAGACCTCTGTGAAATCAGGACAAACCTTGGGCCTTTCTTACTTTCAAAAGCAGTGTAATACAGGAATTTCAAAACAAAGGATCCCTCCCAACCTGCCTAGTAATCTCCTGAGAGCCATCCTATACATTCTAACACAATGATAGGATGATGGGATCAGTTGGATAATGGGATCAAATAGCATCCAGCTTAGAAACAATGTAATCCAGAGAACAATGATTTCAAACTCACCTGGCTAGGAAGTGGAAGGTATGGTGTTCCTCCTTTTTTTGTGACTATACGAATATTTTTCATGCTGAGAAAACGAGAATTAAACTCTCAAAGGTCACCCTCGCTCCCCACCAACACAAAGATCTGAGTGGGATGTTCCAGTGACAGCACTGGCCACAGGAGCCATTCAACACCACATTTAAAGTAGAGATATATTTTACAAGATTTTAATTAAAGGAAATGCAAAAATATACATTTAAAAAAAAAAAAATCTTTCTAATCCCACTCCCAATTCTCACAAGATTGTGAGTGCTGCTGGGACACAGTGGTATAGGCCTGAGACTACAGAAACCAAAATCTTCAGGCACAAAATTGGCGCTGGACTTTTCATTCCTTCTGCCTGTTAAACAGCTTTCATTTCCAGAGAGCAGTGTCAATGATCCTGACAACTTTGGAAGAGTTATAAATGCTGGATATTTTATTGTGTTCTGCTGTTTCAGGGTCCAGCCATCCTGGATTCTGTGCCAAGGCTGCAAGTAAGCTCTCCTGCACTGAAGATCAATATCAGTGCAGGTGTTCAACAGACGAAAGGCACATACAGATGGGAAAGTACACAGAAATAACAGAGCCATTGGTCAACACAGGTCAGCCAGTGATCTCAGAGCAACATGCAGGAATTTTATGTGCATGGATTGGTAGAAAAAAATCTGATTTTTTAGGTATTATGCACACTGAATAGGCAAAGTCAGAGCATGGCCTGAATAGACAAGTCTGGTGAGAATTCCAAATCAAAAATGCTTAGGAACAGCTTCCCCCACTCCTGTTATTACTATTGTTATTTTAATTATTATGGCTGTTGTTATTATTTCACCAGTTCTGATGGTTACATTTATTCTCCATCTGTCAGACAGCTGCTGCAGAGCAGGGATCCTCTGTGTACATACAGCTACTTTGGTGACCTGAGTAATTACAGAAGTACTTCATAGCTTTTTTTCTCCCTAGACACCATGGAGATGACATCCCTGAGACAGCAGGATGTGGGTTTGGTCTATGACTGTGGATCATCACTAAATTGTTTCCTGAGCTCCTGTCGCCAAAGATTCATGTGAATAGAATGGAAAGCAGAGTTTACCTCTCAGACCTTTCACTTCTACTGCTTTCAAAGGAGGATGAGCCTGTCCCACGTGGTCTCAGCACTTGAGGCAGAGCACACAAACCTAGCAGATAAGGAATGAGGGGCATGCCACTGCGTGTTTGAGGAGCAGTGGATTGGAAGGTCGCCGGCAAACTGAGCACACACCTCGTGCTTCTCCAGGCACTCCAGAGAATAGAGCTACACTTCAGCAGGGCAAGGCTGAGCCTTGGTCAGGGACATCTCTTTATTAAGGAGTGTACGTTCCTGGTTGTCACACCATCTAGGGAGGAGAACATGATGCAAGTGCTACCACTGTCCTACTGTGGGCTGAATCTTTCGTGCCAAGAAGCACTCAACCCCAGAAGGCAGCGCTCAGACACAGGTGTCATCTGTCTACACACACAGACACTCAGCACAGCCACTCAGCTTAGCAGAAATCTCAGCAGGTAATCTACGCTTTTGAAATGATGCATGCAGGGAGCTCCTGGAAGATCCTCAGGTTTTTTTTACAGACACTTGCAGCAATGACTCTCAGATCTTCGCAGGTTTATGAAACAGAACTCACGTCACTGCAGCCAGAGTTAGAAATGCTAAAGAGCTAGATGTACCTAGCTGTTTGTAGAGGGACACCTGAGCACCTCCAAAATCACTGAAAATGTTCCAAGTTGGCTCACTTTGTCACTGGAATAAAAGGATGGAATTTCAAAGAACCTGGCCATACAAATCTGCACCTCTGCACACCCCACAGGGCAGCAAAGAGTAGTGGGTGCCTCTGGCCACATCCTTTGGGGACACAAAGGGAAGAAAATCCATCAGTCAGTGGAGATGTGCTGATTTATACCAGTGGAAGAGCTGATGCCTTGAAGGAATTTCAAGAATGTTTTAGTCACACATTCCAGTCCACCAGGAAATTTCTCTTGCAGAGACACTGCAAGATGCATGTGTGTGCATGTGTGAAGCTAACACAATCTTTTTTAATTTTTTTTTTCTGCAGCTGTGTGGGAATAGCTTTATTCAGGCTCCTTATGACAGCTATCCAAACACTAGATCTCTCCCATCTTCTAGTTCCATGCTCTGTTGTCCCCATCTTTCCATGTTGATGACCTCCACTAAGCCTGTCCTTGCAGGGTCCTCACCTTTCTCACTTTTCCATTCCCAGTGAATCTTCTTAACATTGTGTCCAGCACCGTCTACATGCCACGTATCTGTCATGCAGCACTTGTCCCGGCAATGCCTCAGAACATGATATGGAAAAAAATTCAATGTCACAGCTGCTGTCATCAGAGATCTGCAGATTCACTGTGTCACTGCCATAGGCTGGGAAATACTCAAGAGTTGTCCTTCCATTGCATTACTTTTTCTCTTTTTACAAAAAGCTTTTTAATAATACTTAGGGGGTTTTATTGTATTTATCCAATTTTCCAGCAGATAATTTGATGTAAGTCATAATCTTCTTTTTCTGCACTAGCACAAAGTGCTAGAGGAGGCAGGAGTTGAGCAGTGTGGGTGAGGAAGGAGATCCTGATAAATCTTCTGGGTTTTTTGCAGTCTCCTTCACACAGAGAAACAGGCCTCAGATGTGCAATTAAGCAAAATAGATGTTATTGTAAGAAAGGGAGCATTTGAGGCACCATGTGAGCCTCAACCTTTCCTAAACTAAAGTTTAGAAGAACCTGTAACAAGACTCCATGTAACAGGAGAGAATATTCAGCAAATATAAGTCCACTGACAGCTGAAAACTCTATTTATTGCCTTAGTTATCAAGGCACAGACAGAAGAAGAGACTCCAATTTTCCAGCAGAAGCTGGTGAGGACAACATAGGGAAAGAAAACAACGACTGTGGGATCCTTGCAAGTCCAAAGGGATGTCCCACTCCCTGACATGTGGCTATTTTTCATCAGAACAGTATGAAGTGCATGCCCTTCTTTAGGATTCAGTTAGTGTGACTCTCTGGTATGCCTTCTGGGCTTCAGAAGGTGCAAAACCAAGTCTGGTGAGGTCATGGAAAAACACCAGGGAAATGCCGCCTGACATGCTCTGCCTTTCCTCAGCCTGTGCTGTTTCTGTAATCCTGACCTCATCCTTTTCTCCAGTGTCCAGCCTGGATCCAGAGATGGTAACTAAAGCCTCTTATCTCAGTTGCCTGACCCTTTACCAAGTTTCAGAGAAGCTGTCAGTGTGAAGGCACTGACTCCCTGTCTCCTCTGCTGCTGTGACTGAGGCACCATCAACCTTTAAAGCACTCTCCCTCCTGCCCCTCTGCTCCAGGTCCACAGGGATGAGATAACACAGCTTTAATCCTTCCTGTTCACTGTGCTCCACTGGCCTCTGCACTGGCTTTAATAGAAACTGGAGAACATGGATTCTTGCTTCAGAGTGGCTGTTTAATTAAGTGTCCATATGTTAAAGGGTGTCAAGTGTCCTCTGCACTGACACAGGAGGATTTGTTGGACCCGGTGAAAGAGGAATGTGTGAAAACAAACAGGGCTGTTTGGGGCAGGCAGGGGTGTCCCCACAGAGCAGAAACTGTGAGGGATCTGCCCAGATCAGACAGCCTGCTCCCCACTGATGAGGGCTGTGACACCTGCACAAGGGCTTCACTGAGGAGAGGCACAGAATTTCAGGTCACATTTGTTTCAGGCACAAGACAAAATGTGATTAAACCCTGCCAGCCTGTGGTGCATCCACAGAGTGAATCCTTGGGACCACTCTTATTCCTATCCCACATTGTGATGGAGCTCCAGCTCCTCACACACACTTGAGGAACAGCTGGAGCCAGGGTAAAGGTGACGGATCCTTCCTAAAGAGCAGCAAGTGAGCTGTGTTTCTAAAACTAAAATCTCCCTCCAATTGAACTTCTAGCAGCATATTACCCTCTAAACAAAGGCCATCCCTGTCAGGACTTAGAAAAGGGAAACCCACTGTTTGGATTTGCAAGTTGATTCCAGCTGGAGAAATGTTCTTGCGTGGCAGGTCCTGTGTTCCTTGAATCAGCACCTCCCAGCAGAAAACCTTGCCTTTGGAAAGTTTCCAACCATCACTGCTTTGGAAACAGTGCTCAGGGCAAATCACACTGCCACATCAACACTGAATCATACCTCAGATGGAAATAGAAGCCTAGGAGGTTTTCCGAGCAAGTTCTTTTACCACACCCTTAATGCCAGATTATTTTTCCATTTCCAATTCTTCCCAGGGCAACGAGCATTATTGTAAGTGTTTATGTTGCTCTCGGCCAAACTGACATTATCACTCCCACCACTACAGAAGCTTCTAGGTGATTCACTTTACTCACAGGCAACAATTTCAGAAGCACTGAAAGCAAGCAGGATACATGGTAACATCTGCTTCAACAAACAAGCTTAAATTGTAAGTTTGTTGTGAAAAAGCCAGAATATCAGACACTTCCAAATTTCATAAAAGCAAGGTGCTTTAGGCACATATTTTGCTACTCTTCGGTCTTTCAGATGTCATTCCACAGTCACTATTATATCAGAAGGTAGGCAGGGAGAAGTGAGTAAAGAACAACCTGAAATACCAGTCCATGCTGAGAACCACATTTACACAGACCGTTCAACGTATCCTTTTGCCCACATTAAACTTCCTGAGGGATTCACTTTCACCATACCCCTGCTCTGTAGGAGTAGGATGGCATTGTCACAACTGACTTAAACAGAAATCATGGTATGATGTAAAAAACTGAACAGAATTCATCAGAATCTTAGTCCCAAGCCTAACTATTTTTCCTATTTCAGTTGCATATGACAGGTCTCAATATATCATCATTGGGAAACCTGTAACCACACTGGGAGAGGAAAATAACTGAAAGATATGTTAGTAGCTGAGACAATGCAGAACTGCCAAAACAAAACTGTGGCAGCTGCTGGGGGCAACATGGTGTTTTGACATTATGTGCAACCACATAAATTATCATTTTGATGTGCATTTTCCTGTGGGCATGAGAACTAGCACAAACATACAAGGAATTTTTTTTCTATTATCACTCTGTGGAGAAAGTTTTGAGAGTTGCATTTCACCTGTGACTGTTTCTGGAAGGGGAAGAAAACTGGAAGAGTCCCTCCCAAACACCCTGAATTGGGTTAAATGAAGATATTCCTTCAAAAATGCTACATCTACCATGATAGTAGAGGGAATTACACAATCCCTTAGCCTGTGAGAACGTGTTTTAAATTAGCTTCTCTTAACTTTTCTAAAAGCTTTCAACAGTGATAACAGGAGCCTAAACACTGTGAACAGAGTGTCTTTTCCATGACAACCAGCTTCAGAAAAAGGAAAGGCAAAAAAAACCCACCCAGAGTCAGAACCTGGAAAAACAGTGGACCACCAATGCTCTCCCTGTTGGGACAACTCCTCGTGCCTGGTCTGAGTCTCTCGTGGCTTCAGGAAAACTTCTGACTCAAGCCTCGAACTTTGTCAGACAGGTTCCTGGCTGATCTCAGCCAGTGCTGTTCTATAGGGTCTTCATCACCCTGTAGGAGAAAACACTTTCTCTGCTCTTTGTGCTGAGTGACTTCCTGCAGATTCTTAAGAGCTGGAGCTGCGTAACCCTGAGCCGCGTAACCCTGAGCCCCTGCTGAAATACACAGTGCTGCCTCAAGGACTGAGTTTTCTCAGGCTTGTTAAAATCAATGTCTCAATATCCTCCGGGCTGGCTGGAAAGTTTAGGCCAAGCATCATCAGTGAATTAGAATGAAATATACCATCTTGTGGTGGAAATATTAATTAGTTACTGCTTCCGAAGTGTATTATATGTTACTGTATCTCTGTCTTTTCTTATCTGCAATATGAGCTTTCTGACCCCTCTTTCTACCAGAACGAATATTTTACATAAACCTGGAGTGCAAAACCTGCACTGACATATTACAGGATGAGCCAAATGACTATCATTCAAATATTTATTTCATGAGAAGTTAGAACATTTTGCACTTTGCTCCAGAACTCTTTCAAAATCAGCTCATTTCTCCTGGTGGGAAGAGAGCCCATTATTCATTTGACACTAAAGATAGGGCTTTGCTCTTCTCTTTTAAGTCAGTATTTGGAGGGTGGACAGCAAAGAGGGAGTTAAACTTTATTATGCTGCCCTGTCAAAAGAATACAACATTACACAAAAGGAATGAAGTGGAACAAAAATTGCTTTATTTTCTACTCAGTCTCTCTCACTGGCATACAGATTTCAAATTATATTCTACCTTTGCTTTGTCTGGTAGATTGGATTCCAGATGACTGTTTGAAATAAATGGCAAACACTTTGTGCACCTTGCTGCCTGAGTCATTAGGAAATAGCTGCCAGTTTCCCGTTGCCCTCAAAAAATTCTAAATCAATGGGGCAGAAGAGTGGTGCTGTTTGTCTGGTTTTCAATCTCTCTTATATATGCATTTGAACACTTTGGTGTTGGAGCTGTAATCTGGAACT
>VYXB01006340.1:75604-121589 GCA_013397135.1 Pachyramphus minor
AACAATACTGCCTCAGAGTGAAGAGAGACAGAGTGTTACATCCACAGAAGGGCCCACAGGGCACAGAGGCACTAAGTGATTTGCCTGAGGTTACACTGAGACTCCCTGTAGGAGCAGGGATTCAGGATCACAGCTTCCCTGTCTTTAAGCTGGAGGCAAAGAGAGAGGGACTGTGTGATCTACCAGGAGAAAAGAGGACAGATGGTTGTTTTTCTCTGTGGCTTTGCAGAATAAGCTAGAAAACACCAAGTGATGCCCCTTCTGATTTGTTTTCCTAACAACATGTCCCTGCCTCCCAGCTGCTCGACTCATTGCAGCATGTTGTGCAATGAAGGACTTGGAGCACCAGGAGTAGCTGAGGGAGCTGGGGGGGCTCAGCTTGGAGAACAAGAGGCTCAGGGGGGACCTTCTCGCTCTCTGCAACTCCCTGACAGGGAGTGGAGCCAGGTGGGGATTGGACTCTGCTCCCAGGAAACAAGGGATGGGACAAGAGGAAATGGCCTCAAGTTGCACCAAGGGAGGTTCAGGTTGGCTATTAGAAAAAATTCTTCTCCAAAAGGGTTGTCAAGCATTGGAAGGGGCTGCCCAGTGAAATGATGGAGTCACCATCCCTGGAGGAATTTATGAGGTGTGTAGGTGTGGTATCTGGGGACATGGTTTAGTGGTGGACTTGGGTTAACAGTTGGACTTGATGATCCTAAAGGGTTTTTTTGAACCTAAACAATTGTATCATAGCTGATAAAGTGGGGGTTTTTTGTGTGTTTATCATTTTTGGAAGTGGAATCCTCATGTCTCACACGGTGCACAGCAAGGAACGTGTGACAGACTTCCATTGAAATCCAGAGCTGAACATGATTAGCTCCCCTCTGAGGAATAGTACCAGGAAATTGCCAACACTGTAAATTGTCTCAAATATGCACTTACTGAAACTTTTAAAGAGCAATTATTATATGTTAACTGAACACCCATCAACTGTAAAAACAGCAGTTATGTGGGTTTAATAAGTATATAAAGGAGAAAATCTCAATACCCTGCAATTAGTTCTAAATCACATAAAAAGTGTAACTTGTACACTTATTGCTTATTAATATATAAAAAAGTACAGCATGTTAAAACATTTAATTACCACTTACCTAACAGGCTAAAAGTTAAGTATCAAATGATCACTAAAAGGCTGTTGAGTTCTTCATTAACCATGTGAAACAACCCTCCCAACATGCAGCGCTCAGATTGTTCTAACAATTAGGTGCTTTCAGATACTATTCAGTGAGTTTAGATCAGCTAAGTTCCCTGCTCTGTTGGGAACAATGATATATTGCCCATTTTCATGAACTCCAGAATCATCTTTCTTACAACACAGGATTTTCCTGAGAAAGACAGAAGACAAAGAAGGGACAGCAGGAAGAGATGCTCCTGAGCAAGGTCTTCAGCTCTCATCTGTGTTTGAAAACCTGGCCAGACAAAGGGGTGTTAATAGCAATTCACAATGTGCTATGCTAATTCACAATGAACTTCATCAGAGGCTACGAGCACATCAGGACGGAGAGGGGAGTAAATCCTCAGAGAAGGTCCACGCAATGGAAGAGGAAATTAGTGGTAAATGACATCAGCAAGCAGGTTTGTGGCAGAGGCCAGAGGTGAGCCAAAACTGGAGAGCTGGAGGTCTCCAGCATCACCACGTGGGAAGTGAGTGACTAGATGTTACAATGGCACTTTGAAAAACTAGAAAAAGAGGGTGAGGGTTGGCAGAGCAAGGAGTAAGGTAGCACCTTAGACTTGACTTTCAGTCAAGATGGATTCTTACTGGGGATCCCAGAGGAAGAAAAATAATAGCTGATGAATGTGCCCTGTGCCACGGGGAGCTCCATCCAATCACACAGTCTGTTGACAGAAGGAAACCACAACGTAGAATTACCCTTTGTTTAGTCTAAGTCAGCTGCCAGTATGCACATACACCACATAAAAGGCAAAACCTGAACATGTTCCCTGAACACGTTCCCAGAATGTCTTCCTGAAAAAGCCATCTGCTGCCCAAGCTAATGTTACCATCCTCCACATCACAATGAGCTTTGAAAGCATAAATTCCATTTTTCAAGCAAGATAACATCCTCACATCAGCAATAAGCCTGTCAAGTACAATCAAGAGCCTGGTTTCTTCACACAGGCTGTTGCCTGCAGGTTGACACAGGAAGGTCAGGAACAGGAGGGGTTTGCATGCAGCAAACACATCCCATCACACTTGTGGGTTTGTGAAGGGCTGTGGACTTGCCCCACAGGTTCAGAGAAGAGAGGGACTGCTAATGGTAAGCACAGAGGAAGGAAGATCCACCAGCAAGCTGGATGGGCTGTAGGAGGGAGGTTTGTTGTGCTTCTTGGCTTGAAGGAGGAGCTGATGAAGCTGGGACATCCAAACAACCTGTGCCTGGTCAAGGTGAAAGGTCCAACAAGAAGGTCCAACAGCATGGTTGCCTCTCACCTGAGTGGGTAGAAAATCTGCCCTTTCCTTAAAAGCATCTTTTAACAAACCCCAAGGGAGTTTGCAGATTTGTTCCCCTCAGAAAAAGGTTGTCCTCTCACTAGTTTTGCCAAAAATATTTTACAATATTTTATTCACCTAGATGGTAAATTTGAATTTATGGTACCCCACCAGATTCAAAGATATGCCATATTAAAACAAGCAAACAAACAAAGAAACCAGTGTGATTTTTATCCACGAAGTTTAACTTAGAGCAAATATTTAACCCAAAGCATTTTCCCTCTTGAAATAATTATGTATGGGCACTTACCAAGAGGACAGATTAAAATCTGAACAATTTGGGGACCAAGAGGTGGATGGCTCTTCTAGTAGGCTGAGCTTGATGCCTACCAGGTGTCCACTAAGCTGGTCCATTGCTTCCCCTCCTTAACAGGACAGGGGAAGAAAATAAGACAAAAAGCTTGGGGGTCAAGATAAGGACAGGGAGATCACTTACCAACTACCATCATGAGCAAAACACATTCACCTGGGAAAAATTAATTTAAACTATTGCCAATCAAACAGAGTAGGATAAAAAGAAACAAGAACAAAACTAAAAACCACCTCCTCCCACCCCTACTTTCTTCTCATGTTCCACTTGACTCCCAATCAGGACAGTTCCTGGTGTTTTCTTATAGAAGCCACCAGTGTAGATGCCCCAACCCTTATGAAAAACTGGCCACATAAACCAAATACACTCCTAATGCCCAGAAATTGATTCGCATCTTCAATAACCATCAGCAAGACCACCAGCAACCCTGATATCACCTAACCCATAAAGTAAATAATTTGTGTCATTATCAAAAGTTTGCACAATATGAAGCTGCTGGAAGGAAACAAATAGTTTGCAGAAGGAACTGCTCTTTCCTGGGCCTGAATATGCCTTGAAAATCATTGGAGAAAAACGGATCTTTTTGCTCTACAACACAGCATGCCAGATCAATATTCCTTGTTTAGGGCATGTTATTCTTGGCCTGGTGTTTGTTGCCTAGTTCTGAGGTGGGTTAAGTGTTCTTTCCTTCAAAAGGGCAGATGTTCAGTGCATTTTACAGGGCTGAACCAGTTTTATGGTTAGTTTAGCTTGTCAGGATCCAGGTCCATGATATAGACAGTCCCTTTTAGTTTTACATTCTTATTCTGGTAAAAAAGAAGGGGAAGTTTTTAGTCTAAGGCCATGGACAAAAAAACAACTTACCAGAATTTATTTTCACGTTATAACAGAATTTTCCAAAACAATATCATTTCCTCTACTTCCTAAACCAGTTCTCCTTCTAGCAACTGGGGATATTAAAACCTTTTTCTGCTCCAACAGTAAACTACAACTTGTTTGTCCCTTAGATGGTAAAATCTTTTTTGGTGAAGGGTTTGTGCTCTGTTTATACTATAGTAAACTCTACAAAAATACTTGTGTGACATTACTTCTTTATGCTATTGTCATGTAAAAAAAAGATTAGTATTTTATTCCAATTCTTTATTCCATCCTCTAATTACTCTCTTTGAAAGAGCATAATTGACAAAGGATAGTAGCATGAAATAGTAATGGACTGTTACTCAAATTATAACTACTGTTGGTGAAAAGAAACATTAGATTTAACATAACTGAAATACTTCATTAACAACAGAAACCTCCTTTGTGTGACTTATCCTCCATGAAAGGGACCTTGAAATGGTGATAGGAGACATAGTTTTAAGCCCTTGTCTGCCACTGGAATATAAACAGGAATTCGGGTTTAGGAATTTTGAATGCAAGTTTGTACAACTCTTCCTGCTTCGAGAGACTCAAAGTCTAAATATTATGGATTTAGTGAATGTTATTCATGACAAAGCAAAGTTAGTCAAGAGGGGACTATCCCTACCTTTAAAAGAAAGAAGTCCTAGTCTGCAATTGAACACAGCTTGGGCTAACAAAAGCTGTGCTGGAAAACCACTGTTGAAGAAGCAAATAAGATTCCTCTCTGCTCAGAGAGAGCTAAAGACAGTCTGGAAAACTTCGAGCAGAGGAAAGCAGTTCAACAATGAAACAGCTGTACAGACAGGTTATTTAGGGACCATCCATTTAGATGTTCAAATTAGATATGGATCTGAGCCACGAAGTTTTGATCAGTATTCAGACATGCTGCAAATAAGTTTTCAGTCTGGCCTACCCTGTGACTGGGCACTGTTCAGATTCTGATGTCTCCAAGGCTCACGCTCAGTTTGGATCTGAGAGGTTGGCTTACACCCATCTCCATCTCCACAGGATCAGACTGACTAGAGCAATACCTTGCTTCATCCTCTGCTTTGAGTTCTGTGTGGAAAAGGAATGTCAGCAAGAGTAGTAGCTGCATATAACCCCAAAGACAGAAAAAAACTAGGAAGGAAAATTGTGCCATGATTCTCTTTTTTTGTGTTTTCGCTTTTCCATCATTAGCTTTTGAATTAAATTAGACATCTGAAAAAATATAAGTATAATGTCCATGTTTGAATTACTTTAGCTTGGTAAAAAGGCAAACCGCTTTCATATGCTTAAGAACCAGCCATAAAAGGGAGTTGTTATTTCCAGAAAGTATGACTGAAACACAGAATTAGTAAACTCCCATAAAGCAGAAAATCACTTGAGTGCTGTAGAATAGCTCGCCTGTATTACGTCCTTGCTGTTTCAATTACAGCATTTGCTAGTGCTCATTTCAGGATGGAGCTCTTTGAAATTGAATGTGAATGACTTAATTGAGAAAACTTGGAAGCTCAACTTTCTCAAGATTCCCCTTTTGCATGAAAAACAAAATGGTCACCTCTTCCCTGAGCAGAATAACCACCTGGAAGCACAGTACTTTTCTATTGCTGACTGGTGGGGGTACACGAACATTCTTCTACTTGAATGGCAGAGTATGTAATCACAGAGTTTGCTCTCCAGCATGACACCGAGGAGAAGGCCTACTTTTTTCCACAGGCAAAGGCCAAAAAAATCTGCAGCAGATGACTGAAGCCCTGTGCTCCACGTGAACGGAGACTGCCATGCAAAGCAGCTCCTCAATGTTTGCAATCAGAAAGAAGTGCCAAGAGATCCTGTTAGTTACAGGCACACCTGTAATACCCACACCAGTATTAAGCTCTCAACTCACACCTCCTGCAATGGAAAGCATGATTTTCAGATGTTTTCAAAACCACTCAGATACCAAAGGATGCCAACAAGACACCTGAGACTTCAAAAGTCTCATGCTGCCAATAGGAAAGTTGAAAGGCAAGGAGGTTGCCAAGGAATCAGTGCATTTGTTTACTTTTGGCACCTTGTGTATACCCAGCATATTCATTCACAAAGCCCTGTCCTTTTTCTTCTCTTCCCTCTCACTCTAAGGCTCTCCCAGACTGCACAGCGTCCCTGGAAACAGCCCACTGACTCAGCAACAGCATCCATTTGATATAAATTAATGCGAAAAAAATAGCATCTCTTTGTCAGCTTTCCAATTAAATTACATGGAAAGAAATCTAAGTTACAGCATGAATCCCTGCAGGATGAGGTCCTAATTGCTAAACATGCACTTTAAATGGATTAAATAACAACATAACATTTAATCTGATGGTAAGAATATAATTATACTTTTGTTGCTGCTGTTAATTGAGTGAATTACATGGGATATGATATCTACATATGACCACATATCCTTCCTGCTTTGGGCTAATAGAACAGAGGTTCAGGCGCAGTTCCTCGGAGAAGGATCAGGAACATTGGAATTTGCTGACCCCAAAAAAGCTTTTTTTCTGCATGTGAGCTGAAAAGCACAAGTCCTGTTTACACCCCCTACCCTTTCAGAATAGATCGTATGGGTTGATGAAAGGAAGCACAAGGATATTCATTTAATGGCCTGATGGATCATTTCTGGTCCCAACTGGATCCCTTGCTTCTCCCTTCTGGGCAGGGACTGTGTTCCAGCCTTGCTGTACATGAGCCTGGGCTTCCTTGCCAACAACCATGCTAATGCCTCCTAAATACTGTAGTCCAATTCCTACCAACTCCAGCATACCCAGTGTTTGCCATCTGGTTACTGGGAGCAATCCTGTGAAGGAAGGTGGAAAAGGAGCTTACAGGAGCAGCTGAAGAACAGGAGAAGCAAACATCATTCTCTAACTTGCTTTCCAAGAGGAGACTCCTATAGCATTAGCAGGAAATACTCTGCAGCTGCAGCAAAATGGATCAAAGATCCTACATCTTTCTGTAGGCAGCATGCTTTTAGTACTGGCTATTTACTTATCTATGAGAAACCAAATCCCTTCTACTTTAGTCAAATCATGTGATTTCAACAATTACATCTCTGAGGCCCTGAAGAATCCAAGGAGAGGAAAACATTTTTTTCTGGAAATAACACATCAAAGACTTTGGTTTACAGAGCTTGCCTGCTAATTATCTATTGGTTCTTACAGACCAAAACTACCATTTCTTTTACTGCAGCATCTCTGCTAGAAGTCTTCACTGACTTCAGTCTAAATGATTCCATAAAGACTTGAAGCAACCTTTGGCTCAGTAGCTTAATATGGTTCCTTCCAGTTGCAGAGAAAAGTTAAAATTTCAGTCCAACATTTTCAGCACAAACGAAATTAATTTGAGGCATTGCTGGTAAATCTCTCTCTCTCTTTAAACACTACTGAAAGCACAACAGAACAGCTGCAGAGAGACACATCTCAGATTTGGAAGTCATGCATGTACAGTTGGCTAGACTGAGCTAAGCTCTTTATTAATAGAAGTGTAAACTCTACAGAGAATTCAAGAATCAAGCTGAGGCATATTTGCTGTTACACCAAATATTCAGAAAGGCAAATTATTTGAGAGGCAAATCGTGTCTCTTCGCATTTCAGCAGCTGATATAATTTTTTCCTAACCATCCCAGCTGAAATAAATCAGTTGGAGTTCTTGACAGATTATTTTATGAAAAATGCATTTTATGAACAATCTAAGAACAAAAGAATTTACGTAACTAACTTTTAGGAAGCATTTCTTTGTAGGATATTAAAATATCAAAAAAATTTTACCACAAAAATATTTTACCTGTCAATTCTCATCAGAGAGACCACGAGTTCAGTAGAATTTTAAATTGAATTGGTAGCAAAAGTACTGTAACTTATGTTACTATAACACAAAATGATTGTGAAAGAGGTAGGACTTCTGCGTCTCAAGCTTTTGTCAAAATGGATTAAGATGTGACTTTCATTAGGGACAGATTATCCCTTTCCCGCTCACCATGGGATTTCCTGGTTTTTCCTTCAGGAGTCAAGACACTGAACTAGAGAGGGAACAGATCTGACCTGGTCAATTCCCACATTCTGCTAGAACAAAACAGACCTCAAAGGCAGCAAAAGGGAAGTCAATAGTGGTACCTGATACTTAGATGCACACTCCATCCGTTGCTACACAATAAACTGCATTGCATGAGAAGTTATTTTATTTTTTTGAACGTTATTTTTTCTCTCTTCTTTTTTTTTCCAAATTGACATCAACTCCTCCTGAGTTGTCTACAACTCAGTTGTAACAAGAGAAAATACTGGTTTAATCACAAAAGCAAAGCAAAACTAAAAATCCACCACACTGACACTATTTTGTTGGGTGTTTCACTTGATTAGTAGCATACTGCGTGAGTGCTGGAGAAAAGGAATTTTAGGATCCAAGTCAGAATGAATTAAATAGTTTGGGCCAAGACAAAATACAGATTGATATCTTCTCTTACATGATAGTAATTTTCTACGTCTAAGGGTTGTTCTGTGCTGACCCATGCTAATAATGCCTACAAACCCACAGAGAGTGTCTGATAAAATTCGCTTTGATTCTGTTAAGAGATCACTGCCTTAGGTACATTACATGTCACTGAGCATACATTTAGATGCTCCTTTATTTGGTTATACAGTTAGATTTGACTTTTGGTCAAAAATGATTAGACATAAGACAGACAAAAATGCTGGTCAGAGAAGAGTCAGTGTGAATGCCCTCAAAGCAGTTCACACTTCACCAAAAACATGGGCTTGGAAAAGTCAGAGCCAAGCTGGAGAAATCAAAGGTTTAGAGAACACCATAGAAGCAGCAATGGGGAAATAGGCCTGTGAGGGAGATCTGGAGGTCTCTGTTTCAGACTCTTGCCAAAAGCAGGATTACTGCTGACACCAGACCAGGTCAGTAATGGATTTGTAATCTTGATGCTTTGGAACCAGACAGCTGGCTTTCTTCGTGGAAAAGTCCTGCGTTATCAGAAAAATACTGAAAGGAGGACTTCAGGGTGAGGCAGAGTGGAGAAATGTAGGCCAGCTTTCATTGAATTGAACATCTGCAACTGTATTTAGATACTTTTCTGAAGCTTGAAGACTGACTATACGTTCTTGCTGCGTAAGTTCACATTAAGTCCTCTGTGCAGCACCAGTTTCCAAGATCACTGACTCATGAGTATCAACATTTCACATAGCCCCTATCACTTCTCAGAGTGCACTTTCCTCTGGAAACTCTACAGGTCTGGATTTATATGGGACCCTGCCAATCGTCAGTGTTGGTCTCCAAGTCACAGGGTAACCTCAAGTGCCCATCTGTTCTCCAGGGAGGTCTGCAAGGGAAGGAGATATGGGTCTGCCTTCCATAGCAACTCCTGCAAAGCCTTTGCACTGGTGTGAATATGAAGGCGAGATCTTTGCATGGGGAGCATTCAGCCACTGTACCTCTGGTCTGAAAGAAAATATCAGCAGTCAGAAAGCAATAATGTGGCAAAAAAAATTACCCAGACTTGATAAGCAAAGGAAGGACAATGAGCCCAGGAATATAGAGTGTGCAGAACATCAGTTGTCCCATGGTATGAGTGCTCCATGTGAAGCCCAGGGCTCTCAGTTGAAAGAAAGGAAACTGTCCATTGAGGCAGAGTAGTAATGTGAGTGAAGCATAATGGTGATAACTATTTCCCTTGCCTCTTCCCTCCCACTCCTGTGTGGAGGAATCTCAACACAGGTGAGCCAGTACCTGAAGGGAACTTAGAGGAAAGATAGGCCAAGACCACTTACAAGAGAATGTGGTGACAGGACAATGGTGAACGGGTTCAAATTGAAGGAGAGTATGTTTACATTGGATATCAGGAAAAA
This sequence comes from Pachyramphus minor, assembly GCA_013397135.1. Taxonomy (NCBI): domain Eukaryota; kingdom Metazoa; phylum Chordata; class Aves; order Passeriformes; family Tyrannidae; genus Pachyramphus; species Pachyramphus minor. The sequence goes on from VYXB01006340.1 coordinate 85,203, forward strand.
ATCCTATACTGTGAGCGTGGTGAGGCACTGGAACTTGTTGTCTAGGGAAGCTGTGGATGCCCCATCCCTGGAAGTGTTCAAGGCAGCTTGGACAGGGCTCTCAAAACTCTGGTCTACTTGACCAACTCCCTCCACCCAAGGGGTTGGAACCAGATGATCTTTAAGGCCCCTTCCAACCCAAACCATTCTGTGATTCCATGATCCAGTCACAACTAGCCTGATACCTAAAACTGGGGAGATTTTGTTTCAAACTCACACAATCCTGCCACTGAGGTGCCAGAATCTAGAATTCATCCCAAGGTCTTTCACTACATCAGTTACATAATTCTTATTACTGACACACCACTGAGCAACCCTTCCCTTTTTAAACTGGTGGAAGCGTAGGTTAGCTCTGGGCTAGAAGGCATATAATGTGCAAATTATTTGTAGGTCTCCTTCCTGAACAAACGTTTCCAGAGATCACTGAAAAAAAGTAACAGGTAACAGCCTAAAATGTGTCGTTTTTGCCCTCTCTTCCATAAACACAGGGTAAGGAAATAAGTAATTTAAGAGAAATATATCTTATACTTCTCTGGGGTTTGACTCCTAGGGAGAAAGGTATGTAAAGGTATGTAAAGCTATCAGGTGATCAAAGGCTTCACGCTATTTCATAGAATACACACTCCTCTGGGATCCAATTCCAGTACTATCAAAAAGCCACTTAAACTGGAAAACAGGATGCAATTAAAACGCACGCAGAAAAAAACCCCTTCTGAAAATGTTTTTTAAAATCTGTATTGAGAAAGAAAGATTCCAAGATAACATCACAAGCACAACTAAAAGTTTTCAAGAGAGAAAGAGGAAAGCCTCCTGGTCCTGATTACTGAGTATATATTCAACTCCAGTTATCCACAGCTTCAGTGCTGGATCTAACAGGTCATCAGATATCGGGGAACACAGTATGGTAACTCATGGTGAGACCGAGTTGGTAATGCAAACACCAGCCTGTCTCCTATTTTGATCTTTCCATAGAGCCTGCAAAATTCCTTCATTTCTATGTTCGGGTTCAGGAGGAGCCAGCAGACCCCGGCAAAACGCCTTTGACTTCTAATGGTTGTTGCGCTGATGCATATTCAGGGCATTCTTTGGGGTTGCAGTAGACGCCAGACCCGCGTGAGCCAGAGAAACTCACTCCCCACAACCCATAAATCAAAAATTCACTGTGAAGCAGGGGAGGAAAGGGTGCAGGAGGGGATAAAGGGTGCTTTGCTCCCTCCCAGAGCTGCCAATTAATTTCAAAACCAGTCAGACAGCAAGACCTATCATCAGAGTGGCCAATACAAAACCACACACAGACAAGTAAGCACTCTTAAAAAGTTTTTATTAATTTTCATTGTTTTTGTTTTTTTTTTTTAAAAAAAACAAACCCGTCAGTGCAACAGTTCAGTATCCCCTTCCTATCCCCCATCAGTAAGCAGTAATTTTAAAATCAGGAAATACCGAGTGCTGAAGCCAATGGGTTAGCATTTTGCTATTATTTCCTTCTGTCAAACTCTGAAAAAGTCCTCTGTATAAATTAAACAATGAAAAAAATGTTATTTTCAATTCTATGTCATTACAGTCAACAGAATCATAATAATGCACCTAAAATGTGTGTCCACAATACATCAGGTATACATTTTTGGGAAAAGAAAAAAAGGAAAAAAATATGACATTCTAAGCTTGTTAAAAGGATAATGGTCCCATATTTTTTATTACAGGTTAGCAAAACAAAATCCAATGGATTACAATATTTACATGTTATTTGAAAAATTAAGTAGTGATAAAAGCATGTCACAATCATTGTTTCTTTTTTTTTTTTTTTCTTTTTCCTTTTTGGTAACCATTACGAACACCCAATCCAGGTATGGAACTGTTTAAATACATTTGAAATGAGGCCAATTAAAAAACAAATACAGACACAAAATGTGTATTTATACTTGTCCCTCCAATGTGTTTTTCTATGACGTTCCCTCCCTATTTAAAAATAAGAAACAAAACAAAAAACCCAACAAAAAAATAAAAAAGAATCCCCCTTACACACAGTTGATGAATCCCCAAAAAAGCAAAACACCATGCTTCTCAAGTAGCACTTATTCCACAAATGCAACATTTTTGCCATCATTTTTACGTGAAGCTATCCAGGACACAATTTCCTTGAGAGCTTCCTATTTTCCCCTCCCTCCCCCTCCCACAGATCCCCCCCCAAAACAAAAAAAACAAACGAAGACACATGCATTTCTAAAACTAGGTTTCAGTCAAGTACTTTCTACTTTTTGGAAAGAAACTTTTTTTTTTAGCTTTTATTTTTTTGTCTTTTTTTTTTGTTTGTTTGTTTGTTTTTTTGTTCACAATCAGAACATACCCATGGGCACCAGATCCTGTATTCTTTGCTTGAGCAAAACTCCAGTGAAGTTTGGTAGGCTTTCCACCCAAGAAGTAGTGCAGGATCAGCCACTTAGGTATGCAGGTTCCTATTTTCATTCTACACTGCTCCCCTCGTGCTAAAAGCTAAGGAGGAGGGGAAAAAACTCAGCAACTCCATCTTGAATTGAGTAAAAGTAGTTCTCCAGGCTCAATGTCATATGTAACTATTTCACCTCCGCTTGCAAAAAAGATGTGTTAACAGACACCCCTCCCTCCCACGACACCAAAACAAAAAAGAACACACGCACACCACAGATAGAATTAAAAAAAAAAAAAAAAAGGCAGCCAATCTTAACAAAAAGTTACTGGTGTGAGACTGATTGATGTTAATATGACAAGCAACAGAACGATTATGAGGACCCATGTGTTTGGCCCATGAGCTGCATAGCTGTGCTGTAAGTTTGGTTCTTTAGGTTTTTTTTTTTTAAAGATAAAACTTCTTTGTTATCTCCATATGTTTAAAATTGACAACAACGAACAATAACAACAACAGCAACAACAAAAAAAATTCTATTCACAAGATCTAGTCTCCTTTCCCTGTCCCCCACTCGAAAAGAAATACTCGTTTTACATGAAAAACTCAATTGTGCTGTATTTGTAACACCTCAGGCTGATAGAAAATAAACGTGTGGCAAACAAAACCGCACAATCAGTCACATGAAATTCTACCAAATACTAAAATTATAACCAAATACTAACAAACAGCTTACCTGGAATAAAGGATGACAATTCACAAACAGTTATCTAGGAATTAAAGTATCTCTCTCTTTTTTTTGTTTTTTTTTTTTACTAAAATAATTAAAAAAATCACAGTATTTTAAGAAATAAAACCCACACTGGGATTTTAAGCACAATTTGTTTTCCTTTCTTTAAAACTTTCTTTTTCTTCCTCCATTCACCACCTTGCCCAGCAGTCTCTCTACATTTAACCACAACAACAACAGGTAGTACTGACAAATGCAGAGATCTCCCTTGGTTAATTCTGAGGTACTAGGAAACAGGTGACTGTTTTAAGCAAAGCAGTTTCTGTTTTGTTTTTGTTTTCTTTTTTTTTGTTTGTTTGTTTGTTTTTTTCTCTTTTTTTTTCTTTTCTAAAGCAGTTGCATTCAGTCTGGAAAAGCATTATGTATTAAAACTAGAAAAACGCACACAAATTTGTGCGTCGAAAAGTTGTCCCCCCACCACTTCTTCCATGCTCACGATGCTTCCATTCACAAACAATCAAAGTTCTCCACTGCAAAGCACGATGTGTAATGTAGGAAACACGGGGAGTTGCTTCAATAGTCCAAGATGAACGTAACTTCCCGCTGTCAGATCCAGAAGAAAAGATGCAGTGATGTAATGGAGCCACTTATTCCATCACTTAAATAACTTTAATATACACACACTCACACGGGTACCAGTGCTTTGAAAATAGATCATTCAGTCCTAAAAGCAGCTTTTTTTCTTCCTTCTGCCCACCCCACCCACCCATGTCATCCCACTCATCTCTGTTCAAGTACGTCGATTAGAATCACACCAAACGCTTATTCATTTTTGGCCTCCGAGTTGTCTTGGAGAGGTTTGTCAGCAGCTACCATGCTGACTGCTGTTTCACCATTGTGGGAGTAGTCCACCACCATTGTCTCAATGTCTTCTTTTTCTTCTGGCAGTGTGTTTACGGTTTCCTCCATGTCCTCCTTTGCCTGGTTGTCCTCACCGGTCCTGTGGTTGCTTTCGTTCAGGGCCCTGCGAAGCCAAGCAGCAGAGAACAGAAACAGTCAATACAGGGCACAGCAAAGCCAATCACATGAGGGAGAAAAACACATCACTTTCCAAAAAGGCAGACAGGCCACTGCCACCTCTGGATCAAAAGTAGAGGAAGTGGAATGAAGTTACCACTGGTACCTACAATATTCTGGTTTCGAAACCAAATCTTTGTTTGTTCTGCACTGGGACAGATATGACATAAGAGGGAAGAACTCCAATTGTGACATTTAAAGTCTATTCCCCTTTTTCCATTCCCTGGTAACCAAGACTCATGAGGCACCGAACAAAGGCACAGGAAAACAGTACCTTTCCCAAAGAGTTAATGATCCAATAAAACTTTTCGAGTATTCATATTCAGGTAGACAATACTATGGGTAAGAGAAGTCATTATTTATTGTCCCACCACAGTTAACCTACAGTACTGTATTCAAATGTTTTCCACAAGTCAGCAACCTTGAATGAAATCTACTCTTTGAAGAAACACTGGTCAGCAAAGAGATCTCTGCTACCAATGAGATCTCCACCAAAAGAAGGAAAATGATTGTTCCAGAGATGCCTGCCTTATCTGTGATGCTATCATCCCACAGTGCGCAAACTGTCATAGAGAGGCAAAATTTTTTTTAAAAAATCAACAGATGAAGTTAATCATGGCCAAGCGGTATTCACCTAAGAACAATCTTAAGTTTTGGAATCATAGTTAAACCCCACAGTCTTACAGCTACCCTGGGCAGCAGAGTTAAAACGGATGAATGCAAAGACATCTGATGACTATATCCATACCTGTGATAGACTTTTTCTTCATAGAACTGTTTGCTTTCATCTCAGGGTTTTTTGTGAGGGGAGGAAAGGGGTGATACAGAGATCGAATCCTACCTTTGGCTGTTTGACAAAGGAATGCAAACCAACTTACATGCCATGTCTGAGCACGTGTCGCTCCCACTCAGAGCCTTCTGTAAAAGACCGGCCACAGAACTCACACGGGAAGCGTTTCTCTGGAGCACTGCTGTCAGGATACATCATGGGATCTGGAAAAAGATAGCACAGCCCATGAACTCAGAAGTGCCAGGGCAAGAAGGGACCAGTGTGATCCTACTCTGACCCCTTCTGCTGCACCTTCTAATCCTGGAGGAGCAGAAGGACATTCCTGTCAAAAACTGCTTGTGAAAATGTAACTCCACCAAAGCAAAGTGACACTACAAGTGACAAATCCCATCCCAAATCCTAGACCATCTCTGCAAATCAGGGTAAGGAGTTACTACTCCCTGTTCCTGTGTTTCAACAAATGAAGAGACTTTGGAATTTTAATTCCAAACCAAAACTGCGAAGTTTAGGACTGAAATGGCTTGAAAACAAAATCAAAAAACCTGCTCAAGTCCATCTATAATTTTTGAATTAGTAGTAAAAGTTTAGGAAACACAGACTTGCTGTATTTAACATGTGAGCCTCATAATATACTGACATCCCTTCACCAGGGAAGTCTAATGGATTAAGTCCTGCATCTTAAGTACATAGGTGTTTTATCACATACTAATCTTTTATACAAAGTTCTTGGGGCCACATTTGCAGAAGTGTCAAGCACCCAGCAATATAAGTGGCAGTTCAGGAAACAGCATTCCTGAAAGCCAAGCTCCATGTGAGCACAGCCTGCTCACAAAAGATGAAACATTTCCTCACAAATTAAGAAGATCACCACACAAGCCATTAAAAATAATTGCATGAACTATCTCACTTGATTCTTTTGCTGGAAATGAGACAGCACCATCTGCTCAGAGCATCAATTCCTTAGCAGGGATTATTTTAAGCAAGAAATCAACAGAATGTCTTTCTCACTCCTCCCGAACTATATAATAAAATGATAGGGATTTTGCTTAATTTTGATTCTGATCTTCACTCACTTGATTTCTTCACTCTCAGATTTACTCTTCAAGTTCAGTCTGAACTCAAAATTGCTCACACATTCCCTATTATCCACATGTAAGCCCTGTAAATGCATTTTTGTGACACATTTCCCAATAGTTAGCCTTGACTTAAGTTTTATATGAAATTATTCATGACATGATTTTTTGCCTCTTCCCCCTGGAAGAAAAAAAATCCACTTTGTATTCCTTACGGGCAGTGATTTATCGTGTGGTTAAATATCATAAAGCTGCTGTGTCAAGAGAATGTAAGCAAATGCCATTAGCTCAGTTTGCATCTGGATTTTAATACCTTATGCATGGTACAATTTTATAAACACACTGCAACACACAGACTAGTCATGATGCAGGGAAAAATATTTATGAGGGTAATAGTTTTAGAGGCAAAAGCTGCCGCTATACCTACAGTGTAGTACACAACAGAATCTTTATTCTGGACCTCTGCAGAGAGGCAATATTAAACAGAGAAGACTGTTTTGCCTAAAAAAGGGAGGAGATGGAGCTGTGCAGACTGCAAGAGAGAAAAATCCAGCAAGACCTTCCTGTGGCCTTTCAGTTCTAAAAGGGGGATTATAAGACGGAGAGACCCTTTTTACTAGGGCCTGTAGTTTCAGGGCCAAGGGCAAGGGTTTAAAACTGAAAGAAAGTAGGATTAAATTGGACATAAGAAAGAAAGTTTTTAAGATGAAGGTGGTGAGGCGCTGGCACAGGTTGTCCAGAGAAGCTTTGGCTACTCCATCACTAGAAATGGTAAAGGCTAGGTTGAACACTGGGGCTTGAAGCAACCTGGTCTACTGGAAGGTATCCCTACCCATGGCAGAGGAGTTGGACTGTATGATCTTTAAAGGACCCTCTAACCCAACTTGGTCCATGATTTATACTTGTAACTCCCATTCAGATTAACAAGTGTTGCTCTAGTAAAAACACCTCTTCAGACAACACTAACTTGATCATCTTACTTCCCAGCAAGTTTTGCTTCTAAGGAGGTGAATTTGGGCTGCTTCCCTGGCAGAGTATCAGAAGCCGCTCTTCTTTGGGGCCTGCACACACACCTGACCTGTCTGTGCTTTTGCTGCATCTCATCACACATAAAAGCACTCGGGGACATTTCACAGAATCACAGAATATGCAGAGATGGAAGGGAACTACGAGGATCATCAAGTCCAACTCCCAGCCCTCCAAAGGACCATCCCCAAGAGTCACACCATGTGCCCCAGGGTATCATCCATCCATCTGCCCTCCTTTAGATACTCTCTAATGGTTTAATATTTGTTTTTGTCTATGATGGAAAAACGCCTCTCAATTCCAATTTCTGCTAAGACCAACACATTAAGATCAGTAAAGACAGTCAGTCTCTCTGAGATACAGTTCCTACCAGAGAGAGTTGTTCTTTCCATTACCAAACACCTTCTTTTTCCTCCCTCATCTCCTTTTATACTATATCCATTACCAGAAGCAAATTACTCTCTTCCTTTCCCATTCAAGATTTCAGTTCAGCTCTGTTAAGCTCTGCTGCTCAGCTCTGCCTGTTCATATGGGCAACAACCCTTCTTTGGTCCACTATCCAACACCTCATTAGCAGAAGTCACACACTCTTATTTGTGCCTTCAGATTTTCACTGCACAGAGCAGCATGAAGTCAAAGTAGTGAATCTGGGCAGCTGTTTGACTCACAGGAAGAAATCCTGGTTCTCCCAAAGTTACAGACCTCAGAGGGTTCAGACAGCACTTGCTTCCAGAGGAACACACAGAGGCACTCCTAACAAATCTCACTTTCTGCTAACATCACAAAGGCTAGAATTGTCAAATGCACCCCAGCAGCATACAGGATTGCATAGTTTAATCTGGTCTCAAAGCCGTGACAGCATTAGCCACCGTGACAGGCTCTATTTAAAACCACAGGTCTAGTCCTCTGCTAACAGAGCAAACCACTCCTGTGCTAGAAATATCTTCTGAAAATCCAGCCAGCAGGTAACTTAGCATCCAACCATGTCTTCACTTCCTATTTTGTTGGGACGTTTTTCAAAAGCATTCCTTGCATCTTTGTACCTTTTACTGGTAATTCACACAACTTGACTTAAAAAATAATCAATACAACTGAATCATTTCCAGAAACCTTTGCTGTAGTAGGCATAACTGTTTTCTGCATTTTCTACCTATTTTTGTATAATATACTACAAATGGTAACAGATTAAAAAGGAGTAAAAAATAATAATGGTGAAACAGTGGGCTTACAGACCAACCAGGAAAGAATTGCTGCAAAACAAAGTTGGAAATATGCCTGATTTTTTTAAGACAGGTCATCTGAACAAGCATGCAGGAATCATTTTAGTCATTCACAGATTAAAGAAAACATAGCTACAGCTGAGAAAAAAAAGGCACAGAATCATTAAGATACTACACACCCCTTGCTAAAATACTGATCACTAGAAACGTGGGGATAACTCATCTAGTATCCCTGCAAATTTAAAACTCCAGCACAGAAGATGGTATTTTTTATATTTTCACAGTGTAACTTAAAGACAACTTAAACAGTGAACTTCACCTTGGGCTGTCCCCCCTCCCCATGGTGCATTTACGGGGATTTGTCAGCCCTGGCAGACAGCACTTTCTTCTCCTTGGTCTGGATACCATGGCTTCCAAGGTCGCCCCAGCACCTGTGCTTGTATGTAATGAGAAGGTAATACTCGCAAGAACAGCATGACTCTTCATCCCCTGCTAGCTGTGGGTCTATACAGACCATTAATCAGCCTCCTACATCTCCAACTAAGGTGAATTGTTGCTTTAGTCAAACCATTGCCCAATTCCTGTTCCAGTCATGAGGATCTGAGGGTGGAAGCTGTCCCTGAACAGACACCCAAGCATATTTCCACATGACTCCTAATGTTGATCTATGAAATGCATACAGAACTAACATCCTTTAGGTCCTCCTCTTGATTTTTCTACTGCTCTACCTAAGATCTCGTGCAGGATATTTTTCACTGAAGTGTAAATGGTGTCCTATCCAATTGGCTTCCTTTCTCATTTAAATAAAAGCTATCACTAACCACATTTGAAGCTCTGCTGCTAAGTGCAGACTGAATTTATGGCGCAGGGACACCAAACAAAGCCAATATGCCGGGGTGGGGGTTTGAATTATGAACTGTGCACCACAACTAGACAACACACAGTTCACACAAGATATTGCAATAACCTGGTTTTCATGGGAGAAGGTTGTTGGAAAGGAAGGGCAAGAAACCCTTTGTTTAATTTACACAGAACCTCACTTCTTCCCTGCTGATCTAACTTCAACCAAACCAAAAGCATTAGCAAGCAACATGGCCCAGCCTTGTTGAAGTCAGTGGTATAATTGTTACACACAAACATAGGCACATGTTTAAATATGCAACAGTACAGACAGGCGGAGCACGGACGCACCCTGGCTCCAGAGCTGCCAACTGCAGAACTGCAACAAGGCTGACTGACAAAAAATGCTGGGCACAGAGTAAATAACAGCCCATAAACCAGCCTTCAACCCTCACTTGAATGAAAAATGGTTACCAAAACAGAAAATCTCACAGACCACTAAAATACTCCACTTACATAGTTTTCCAAGACCTTACAGATGTTCTCTGCCTGGGCAGGTAAGTCACAGAAGCTACCTGTGCTTTTCCATGGTATGTATTCTCTTAACAGACAGAAAACTTGCCATGAGGATTAGAAACATGAGATTCCCACAGGAGCAGCGTCTGTGACAAAAGCCACGTTCTCCTTCTACTGCCATGCCTGCTGCAGACGATGTGCTGTAGAGTCAACAGCTGACCTCACATGGTTCGACTGGTGAGGCATGTTGCAGTGCCAAAAAATCCCCAATAAAATAAACCCAACATATCAAAGAGCTGCACTGACCTCTCTCCTCAGTCTTGGGGCTTAACTCTTCATCCTTTTCTTCTTCATCACTGCTAGAGCTCTCTGTTTTTCCTTTCATTTGTTCCAATTGGTCCAAGTTAACCCGTCCAACCAGCTCAAAATTACGACTCACCTTTGAAAGAAACACTTTTGTTAGCAGTCAGCACAATCACCAACTAACCTGAAAAATCATCACATATGCAAAACAAAATCAAGTACACCCCAAGGCCTGTTGAGCTAGAGGTGGCATGCTGTCCCCCCCAATCAAAAGAACACTTGTTTCTTTTCATTGACAGCGATACTCCTATTGCTGTTTATTCTGCATTTCTCATTTTTGCTTTTAAAAACTAATAAGATTCAGCAACCCCTCTCATTTCTTCGTCCAAAAAATGTAAAACACTAAGTAGTATCCTCTTTTAATGGCATTACTCAACTACTGTGATCAAATGTTGCCACTGCACATCCATGCTGAAGGAAAACTCTTTGTATGACCGGTTCATTCAGCTTTACTCATGAAAGGATGGATCTTTTTTTACTGAGCACATGGCTGCTGTGTGCCACATACACTTTCACTCATTAACAACAGATTAATTTTCCTTATGAAAGGCTGCAAAGTGCTCTGCAAACTGATACACAGACTATAATGGGAACAATTCACCCAGCAGTCAAATTCAGCTAACCCTGGGCTGAAATGCACCAGCTACTTAAGAGCTCACAGCAGCAGTATGAAAGGAGCAGCTCAGGGCACAGAAGTTGGGAACTCCACCACATCCAACAGAAACAACAGAGCAGCAGTCCAGATTTACAGTGGAGGCAAAGAGCATGGAGCATGACCAGGACACTGAGGCTAATACTTGCTGGATGACAAGAACCCTCTGAGCTCATTGATCACTGCTAGGAAGGGTTTTGGATTCATCTTTCATGCAGAGACAGCCCTCTATCAGCACAAGCAGTGAGCCACAAAGGCAGAGAAGATGGAGATGGAGGAATGAGCGCAATACACCACCTCCTGCAAGATGCTGAATGAAAATATCAACACCACTGACTTTTTATCCCTGTGTGGGAAAGAGAATGTCAGTGATCCCAAGCAGGATGTGAATTAGACTATAGTATATATCCAAACAGCAAAGCATCCTAAATGCAGTGGTGTGAAGATTCCCAGCACTACTTTTCAGACAGTTGTGATCAGGTTCTCTAACTTAACACATTACCCACTGAGATTTAAACAAACAGGACCACACACAAGGCACTTGGTTCATATAAAGGAACTTTTTAAAGTGCAATACGTAATTTGGGTATCCGAGCCCAAAACGTGGACACAAATTAGAGAGCTAAAAGTTAGCACAGAAAAAAGGGGGAAATGATACCCTAAACTACCAGCACCATCACTGCAGGTCCAGATCGGAAAGGAGAGCTAAGTAAGGAAATAATTTTCCCAGTCTGACGAACTGTATCAAAAAACCTGAGCAATAGTTCCTCCTGGATACACCAGGCACCCACACTAGGAGGTGTGGAACATCTCATGTACTGTTTGAATTGCAGAAGATTCTCCAGAAGTAATAAAGGGGGCAGATAAGTACAGCAGGCCAACATGAGTTAACAAAGTTTGTTTTTATAAGACAGCCAAATACTTTTTAAGCAGGAAAAGTTGTGGGTTTTTTCCCCCTGGGACTTCTGCTGCCAATACCTTCCATATAAATACATTTGGATGTAAGGAAAAGTAATTCAGTCAATTAAGTTTTTAGGTGAGGACCTGGGCAGCTCAGCTCCAACAGGTGGAGGCATACAGCTGCCTTCTCTGTAAATCTGACAAGGACGCACTCCAAGAAATACTCCAAAACAAATCTCAGTTCTAAAACATAGACATTTCTCAGCTACACAGCTAACAGTTACAGAAATTCAAAGCAAACAGTCTGTGGAAAGCCTTTAATGGCTTCTCAAAGACTGGACCCGGTACGCACTCAGGTAACCCACATAAACCCCAAAGTAGTCTTAACTTAGGACCTGGTTAGACTTGCTGTTTATCTTTCTGTTGTTAAACGTAAACAGCGACTTATAACCCTCTTTGTCATTAAAATATGCATGGCATGTCATGCTGCAGAAGTTATCAGAGCAATCTTATGTTTGGAATATCCTGCCTTTTACAGGTGCTGAATCACACTGCCTTAGTATTGTTTCACAACCCTTCCCACCAGCCCCCTCTAAATAAACCTAGCATACACAGGAGCCTTTTCCAGATAATTATACTCTGCATCCAAGAGCCTGCCAATTCTGATCAATCTGAACAGCTTTAGAAATATTTTTCAGTTTCTGAAGGAAAAAAAGAAATAATGAGAAAAATGAGGCAGGCAAGCACAACATGGGATTAGTTTCCAAATTTGGGAAGGGAGACAAAAAAATTGCCGAACAGCATCAAGTTGGCTACTCGGACATGCAACTAAACTAATACAGCATTTGCAAAGGGGTAGACTGCCACAAATTAAAACTATTTGGATGTTACCTTGTGCTCATCTCGAAGGTGAGCGTCCAGCTCCTCTGTATGTTTGGTCTCATAGTAGCAGAGTTGGCATTTATAAGGTTTCAGTTCATTGTGCTTCTCTATGTGCTGCTGCAAGCTCTCATCACTGGAGCAGGTAAAGGTACACTTATCACAGCGGAAAACAACTCCCTGCAAATACTTGGACAGCTTGGAACGGCAGACTTCAATGGGAACGACCCGCTCTTCTGTAGGGACAGAACAACATTCACTTAACAAATTTTATGAAATACCAGGCCAACATGTCAACAGTGTGGGTGCTGCCACTGGCACAAAGAATGGGATCTGCTGTATGGGCAGGCAGTCTGTCTATGACAGAATGGGACCTATTAAAATGACAGAAGAAAACAACCCTGCAATCACAGGGTTAATCTTTAGAAGCTACAAACACAGGTGTCCTCACAGACCTAACTGGTTGCTGTGTGGTGAGGATAGGAATGGAAGTTTTGGGGCAAATGAAACTCCATCTGCGAGTCAGAGTAGCAGAGCCAAGAAATACAAAACCAGCCATAAATCAAGCCAGACCAAAAGTCCATTTTGGTTCAGTACTCAACAGCAGCCAGGAACGGCTTCTAGAAATTTAATAAAGAGGGAAGCTCCAGGGTGCTTCCCAGTGCATTACACGCTGCTAGCTCTATATAAATCGGAACCAGTGTCCTCACAATCACATCTAAACTGCTATCTGGGGACTGTGAGTGCAAGGAAGGTAGCACCTTTTCCTGGAAAGGGCTGGGCAGTTAAAGGGGCAGAAGCTTCCCAACACACCCAGAGCTTTCAGAAAGCTCAGGTGTGATGTACTGAAAATGCTCTTGCTGAGTTTCTAAACTCTGCACTTCTCAAACAAAGCACTGATGTTTAACAGAGCCGCAATTAATTTCATGTCATTTGACACAGTCAGAATTCGATGAGCCTTAACACTCCTCCACTGCGGTGCTCTCCAAGATATGTGCACAAGGGAAACCCAGAATGTGACTATTCAGCAGAGGGTCACCCAGATCTTCATTATGGGCTTTTGTTACTCAACTGGCATTTTGAACTAGAACACCAAAATTTAGTTCTGCTTATCCTTATGGAGTGCAGGTTAAAGGAGGGGTTTGATCCTCCCCATCTGGGTTCACCCTTCATGATAGATGAAAAAAAAAGAGGGTTGAATCTCTCATGGTAGATATGAAAGCTAGGGGAATGAGAGATGTGGCAATGCACGCATGGATCTGAGCCAATGGGCCCTTTTCTTTAGTGAGGAGGGTAATATTACACCCAAAGACAATTACACAAAGACATAGTCCCCTCCCTCACAGTAAGACTTTTTCTACAGCTCAACAAAATATTCTGTCCTGCTCAGCTTCTCCCTGAACAAAAAACTTGTCCTATCTCATAATTTCCTCTCTGGCCACTACAAAAAAAAAAAGTAGTTTTCTCCAAAAGTATGCCCTAACAACAAAAAAAGCCCCCAAACCCCTACATGTAGACTAGTGGGGTTTTTTTTCTACACCAACAATAGCCTTTTTAGCTATAAAGAAACCAAGTTGTGGCCATTCAGGATGGAAACAGAGGACAGAAGAATAGGGTCTAAGAGACAGCAGAATTTAAAGTTGTAGTGCAGAGATCATTAAAAATATTTTTTTGACTCACAGAAACAAGTGACACAGTGCGTTTCAAACGTGAAAAGGTCAAGTGAAGTTTTCAAAAAGGGAAATACTAATTAAAATATTTTTTAAATCACTTTTCCTCTAGCATCTGGCACAGATAAAAAAAGCTAAAACATGGGATGCTATAAAACTTTGTATCTACCAGTCTGGAATAATGCAGCATTCCCTAACTTACATTAGAAAAGTCCATTATCTCACAATCACACACATATACAAAAACACACGCACGCTCCCCTAATCAAAGGCAGCACAGTAAGAGGAGAAAAGCAAAATAAACATAAACATCAACTCTAGCCTGGAGGTTTTCACTTTCAGGGAATCATTTAAAACTTTCATGCCAGTGAACTTCCTCCAAGAAATGATTTTGGAATTTGCAGGGTTTGCTTGGATCTGAAACCTTACATTTTGTAAGGTGATGTTCTCATCTCCACCTTGCCCCTAAAAAGCTCTGTTTATTTATTTACTCATTTAGAATGCAGCTATCATATCTGAGCAATTGACAAGACTACAGCCAACCATAAAGCCCCATATCCAAATTGAAGAGTCAGCTTCTTTACCCATGTGTAGACTTCTCCGAAGTTCAGCAGTGTTTAAACAAGTCTACTTGAAGACACAAGAAGATGTCAAAGGTTGAACTTGATGACCTCAGACGTCTTTTCCAACCTAACTGATTCTGTGATTCTTTAAAAAACTAATTGTATTGCCCAAGATAAATTAAAGGCCAACACCTCTGTTGGTCACGGAGCAAGAATTCACTGTCTCCTCTTGTGTCTCTCTCCTCTCCCCAGGCCTGCCAGGGAGAACTAGAGAGCCAAACTTCTCTTCACCAAGCTGCAGCAGCCTCCCGCTGTGTCAGCCCCTGTGACAGGACACCTGTAGTGTCTTGTAGACATCTGTGCTCCATCTGCACCCACAGAAGGGAGGGGTGAACTGCTTTTACACTGATGAGGGATAGGTGATACATGAAGGAAGCTCTTGGAAGCTTTAATTCTTAATGGGAAGCAAATTTCTTGCCTGTGTTTTTGTTGTTTGTTTGGTTGGTTTTTTCTCACTAGGCATTCAGGCTTCTAGCTGATATTGCTTTAGCCCTGTAAAATTTAGCTTCTGTAGCCACTCATTAGAAGGTAAATATATTCTCCATTTCAAGCACATGCTGTTTCAACAAGGATTAGGGGTGCAGCAACCTCGAAGTAATGTAATAGTCATGCATCTATAAACATGCCTTTTACACAAAAGGAACATTAACTATGAATGGATCAAATCCTCCACTCTTGATTTTACAAACTGCACCACTCCATCTACCTCAAAACCAATTTTCTTGGACTACAGCTCAGGGTTATGTCCTTGCTTTATCAATGCAATGGCCGTAAAAAAAGAAGGCTATCTTAGACTACCTTCACTATCCCTCAGTCTCTCTTTCAGTGCATGTCAAATCTTGTCAAAATTGTCTGCTTCAGCTGCCACACAATTAAACACTGGTAGAGGATTCTTTTTGAGGTGTATATATGCACCAGAAATAACTTTAAGTAAGAACCTTACTTCCTTTATTACCTGGACACGTGACGTTTAAAAAAACCTTTGTCCTTCCCTCGGTGGCCTCCAAGACTCTGTCAGCTATAATCCCACTTGCATTAAAACTTCTTTTATTCTGTTTTACCTCTCCCAATACAGTAGTGCACAGCCCATTATGTCCTTTGTTTGTTTCAGCAGCAAAAACTCCTGAGGTTGGTTTGAAGCAGCAGTTCCACAGAAGAACAGAACCACAGGAGGTAAAAACCTCCTGGCAACTGGTCATAAACAGCTCTGCACAAGCAGTGCAGGTGCCTGAGCTCATGAAGTGCTCTTCCACTTCTGTAACTGGACATTCCCAGCGTCAAATCTATGGAAAATACCCCAAGCCCATCCAGTTCTACCTCAGGCTGTCTATTTTAAAGTTCTCTCAGTGTCTACTGGAGCCTCGGCACAGCCACAAAATGGAGCATATCTCAGCAGCACTTGCACAGGGGTTAACTAAACCCTCTTCTATTCTATGGTGGACTAATTCTGGATTATGTCTTTAAGATGGACAAAATCTGACACAGTGACACCTTCAAAGATGGGAAGTAAAAGCTGAAGCACCTGCCAAACCCTTACAGCCAAACATGGCAGCTTTGTAAGGTGCTTTCTGAACCACTCACGGGTTGTTTTTCCCAGATGTTGCCTCTGAACAGCCCTGCTAGCAGAGAGAAATTTGTATGAGTTCTGCCAAGCTCACTGCACTGGTACAAGGAGGACCTGAAGCTACCAACACTGGGAAGTGGTATGTTACAAAGAATTATGATAGCACTTGTCACACCAGTATCTCCTCCAGGAAAAAGATGGCATGCAAAACTTGTGTTTGCTCACCATCAGTACCCTACTGTGAAACTCTGCCCAACCTGCAAGCAGGCAGACTGCCATCCCAACACATGGGTTTGGATTTCAGCAGCCAACAGACCATCTACAAGCATCAAGTGTGATAGCTGTGGGCAGGAATCCCAGCCCAAAGAGCCCATACTGCTGTCTCTTCTGAGCTAGCAAGCCCACAGTTAATAGAATATAAAAAATCCCTAACCTCACTTTCAGCAGGCTTTAAAAAAAAAATAAAAAAAGGGGGAGAGGTGTAGATAGAAAAGGAGCCTTAAAAAAACTAAAAAAATAATTGTTTTGATCCTAAGAATGAGGAGGAGAAAATAAAAAGTAACTGGGGATATTTTGGGGCCTCTCTGGTTAGGTGATAAACTTTGACAGTGAGTTTAGGATTAAAAGGGCATTAGCAGGAAACAACTCTGGCCTAAATGAAAGCCGTAAATTGGGACAACTCTTCCTAAACAGGTGCTTTATGACTGCCAACCACCCTACAGGAAAACCTTAAAAACAATTTCAAATCTTCCTCTGTTTCAGCACTGGCACTCTGAAATTTTTTTCAGCACTCTGAAATTTTACAGGGAATAAATAACACACATGGTTTAGAAATGAAACAAAAAGATACTCAAGGGGTAATGACTCACTCAACATACTTGTCCTCACATACAGAGAGGGCAAAATTTAATGACAAGGGCACTGTTCAGCATTCCCCTCATCAGGTACAGACACACACACACGTTTGTTACCTCTGTGCAGAACTATGTGGTCAATCATGTTGCGTTTGTATTTGGTGTGATACAGACAAAGAGGGCAGCGAAGGTCTTTGGGTCCTTCCTCAGGGACTGCCGAATGCCCAGCTTCCACGTGCATAGTAAAAGCAGATCTGTGGAACAGAAGGGAGAGATGGAAGCAGTCAGAAGAGGTGTGCAGGGAAACAATGAAGTGTCATAAGCTCTATAAGGGATGTGTCATGTAAAACGGTGCAGATGCCACTCAGCCCTGTCTTCACGGTGCCATGTGGCACTGCAGTGGGGCTGCTCACATGAGTAACACATGAGTTGAGGTATTTGTCGGCCTGCGTCCTCACGTGACAATCACTCATTCTGACAAGATACCCTTTTGCTCTATGGTCACATTGCTATAGTTAAGATAGCAAAATAATTCCCATTCTTCGTGCCCACTATTCGTCTTCAGGCTGAAATATTCAGTGCACTTTCTCTAGCAAAGGTTAAATTTTTAGCAAGTTGAACAAAATCTATCAACTGTTCTGGACTTACAAAGGTGAGAACAAACTTATTTCTGCAGGCAGATAACATCCTTAACCACTTCTGTCTTTGTAGGAGAAGCCCCAAAACAGATAAACTGTTCAGACTGAGGGTACAAAAGTGACTTGTGTTCACAGTGAGTTTGGCACCAAGTGGTTAACTTTTAAAGCATCAGCTATAATGATCTGAAAACCCAAGACTAAGAATACTGTACTTATTAGTGTGGAAGAATATATGAATACTCCACAGTACTTCTGAACAAAAAATATCATGCTGGTATTACACACTGGCTGCACACTTAGGAGTTGCAAGAGACATGCATACAGAAGAACTTAACTGTACATTTATCTAACACAAGCTCAGCTACTGAAGTCAGGGGTTTCTGTAAACTTAGGGCACTTCATAATTTTTTCCCAAAGCTTGCAAAAGCTAAAGGGCTTGACACATGTTAGAAAGTCTCTTTCACCTTCTTCAAGACTGTTAGCTTGAACACAAAGAAACTTACAAATGGCTTTGGACCCAATCCAGCAATCCCTGGATTCTACAGGTATATTTCTATCATCTTCACTGAGTGCCTTCATGCATTTAAGCTTCTATGCTGGCTTGAAAAGGGGATTGGTAGGGGGTGGTTTTTTTGCCACCCCCTCCCTTTTTTAAAGGCAGAAAATATGCTGTGTTTCTAAAAGAAGCACAACTTAATTCCTGAATGTTTGAGACACCACATTGAAGAACATTACTCCCTTACTTAGAACATGTTCAAATGCTACTTGATTTCAGATTATTTCATAACATCGAGCTAAAAGAAAATGGCACTTACAAGACACAAACAGATTGGATCTGGAAATTTCTGGTAATCTTTAAGACAGAGAGCAATCAGGAAACAAAGCACGGAGGCACCAAGGGGTGGAAGCAACAGCGGCCAGAGACATGTAATTAGAGGTTGCTCTTATGCGGATTCTCTCAGGTTTGTGCTGAACATTTTCTTCAACAAAACTCCTTCCCTTTATCCAGACCTAATACCACTGGTCTCCTAAAAACAACTTTGAGGCCTTAATTGTCAGCTGAGGGTGTTATACTAGAGGATCCAGCGCATCACGGGAAAATGATGAACCAGCACAGGAGCACAGACTTTTTTTTTTTCATTAAAGAGCAGCTGAAAACACACACATAAACCAACAGAAAAGGCACTGAGTCCTTAAATTTAAATAACTGGATTTTCTGAAATGTCTCTACATGCTATCAGATACGCTAGAGAATAGCACCTTTCTAGCATTTAAGCTAGAAAGATTGTGGGAAAAATAAAATTACATTAGAAAGGTTTCTTCAGAAAGGTGATATAAATTCCCCTGTCTCCCCAGGACACTTGATTGCTGCATGTTTCATGCAAGAAATTATTTTATTTCTGCAGAGAAAATTTTCACACTTAAGGATAAAGGAATCACAAAATGATAGCTTTCAATTCTTAGAGAAGTAAGGAGGGGGTTTGGCAGAACTTTCACCTTGGACTTCCAGAGGGCAGTGCGACCTGTTTCAGAGACTGGTTGAGAGAGTCCCTTGGGAGGCCATCCTGAAGGGCAAAGGAGTCCAGAAATGCTGGACTTGTTCAAAAAGGAAATTCCAAAGGCTCAAGAGCTGGCTGTCCCCATGTGCTGAAAGATCAGCTGGTGGGGAAGACAGGCCTGGCAGAACAGAGAGCTGTGAATGGAACTCAGGGGAAAAAAGGAGTTTGAGGCCTTTGGAAGAAGGATCAGGCCACTGAGGAACACACCACCTATATTGTGAGCTTATACAGTGAGAAAATAGAAGGGCCAAAGCCCAGCTAGAACTTAATCTGGCTCCTGGCGTAAAACAGTAAAAATGTTTTTCTAAATACGTAAGCAACGAAAGGAGGGCCAAGGAGAATCTCCATCCTTTATTGAATGCAGCAGGAAACAATGGCAAATGAAAGGAGGAGGACTGAGGGACTTACTGCCTTCTTTACATCAGTCTTTAGAAATAACACCAGCTGCTCTCAGGGTATCCAGTCACCTGAGCTGGAAGATAGGGATGGAAGCAGAATGATGCCCTCATAATCCCTGAAGAAATAGTCAGTGACCTGCTACACCACTTAAGACACACACAAGTCCATGGGGTTGGATGGGATCCATCCAAGGGCACTGAGAGAGCTGGTGGAAATGCTTCCTGAACCACTTTCTGTCACTGACCAGCAGTCCTGGCAAACTGGGGAGGTCCCAGTTAACTGGGGAGGTCCCAGTTGGCAAATGTGACACATGTCTACAAGAAGGGTTGGAAGGAGGATCTGGGGAACTACAAGCCTGACGTCAGTCCTGGGGAGTGTCATGGGGCAGATCATCCTGAGTGCCATCATGCAACACGTACAGGACAACGAGGGGACCAGGCCCAGCCAGCCTGGGTTTAGGACAGGCAGGTTCTGATCTTCTATGACAAGGTGACCCACCTCATGGATGAGGGAAAGGCTGTGGATGTATCTACCTGGCCTTTACTAAAGCCTTTGACAAGTTTTCCCACAGCATTCTGCTGGAGAAACTGGATGCTCATGGCTTGGAAGAGTGCCCTGTTCACTGGGTACAAAACTGTCTGCATGGCCCAGAGAGTAGTGGAAAATGGGGTGACATCCAGCTGGGGCCCCTCACCAGCGGTGTGCACCAGGGCTTTGTACAGGGGACAGTTCTGTTCCATATATTTATCAATAGTTGGAATGAGGAGATCGAGGGCATCTTCAGCCTGTTTGCTGA
The DNA here is from genome assembly GCA_013397135.1 of Pachyramphus minor. Taxonomy (NCBI): domain Eukaryota; kingdom Metazoa; phylum Chordata; class Aves; order Passeriformes; family Tyrannidae; genus Pachyramphus; species Pachyramphus minor. The sequence continues at coordinate 105,791 of VYXB01006340.1, forward strand.
TGACGCTACGCTGGGCAGGAGTGTCAATCTGCTCGAGGGCAGGAAGGCTCTCCAGAGGGATCTGGACGGGATGGATTGATGGACCGGGGACAATTGTGTGAGGTCCAATAAGGGCAAGTGTTGGGTCCTTCCTTGGGTCACAATCCCCTGCAGTGCTCCAGGATGGGGGAAAAGTGGCTGGAAAGTTGCATGGCAGGAAAGGACCTAGGAGTGCCAGTGACAGGAGCTGAACCAGAGCCCAAGTGTGCCCAGGTGGCCAAGAAGGCCAATAGCACCTGGCTAGTACCAGCCATGGTGTGGCAGCAGGACCATGTGCTGGACACTAGTGAGGCCCCACCTCAAGTTTTGGGCCCCTCACAAAAAGAAAGACATTGAGGTGCTGAAGTCTGTCCAGAGAAGGGAATGGAGCTCGGGAAGGGTCTGGAGCACAAGTCTGATGAGGAGAACCTGAGGAAACTGGAGTTGTTTATCCTGGAGGAGACTGAAGGAGGGACCTTCTCACTCTTTACAACTCCCTAGAAGGAGGCTGTAGCCAGGTGGGGGTCAGTCTCTTCTCCCAGGTAACAAGTGACAGGACAAGAGGAAACAGCCTCATGTTACACCAAGGGACATTTAGATTGGATATAAGGAAAAACTTCTTCGCAGGAAGGGCCATCAGGCATTGGAAGAGGCTGCCCAGGGAAGTGACTGAGTCACCATCCCTGGGGTTATTTAGAAGACGTGCAGATGTAGCACTTAGGAACATTATTTAATGGTGGGTTTGGCAGTGTTGGGTTAATGTTGACTTGATGATCTAAAAGGTCTTTTCCGACCTAAACAATTCTACGATTCTATGATTTTAAAACCTACTGCAAGGGCTTACTATGCTGTTGTTTGCAGCAGATGGTACCGGCTGTTGTAGGAGAGAGGAAAATGGATTACATGGGTGCTGCTGTGATCTGGCATGGCATTTCCTATGTTTCTCTCCCTGGTCAGCAGTGGCCATGTTTCTGTTAGCTACAGTCAGCTCTCAAAGATCTCAGAAGTCTTTTCAAGTGCTAAAAAACCCCTTATGTGTTCAGTTTATCTGTTTTGCACAGTACTTACTTAAAGCCTGTATAAAAGGAACAATCTTTGCACTTGAAGAGTTTTTTCCCTCCATGTTTGTCACGGTAGTGGCGCCGAATGCTCTGTATGTAACCCGAGGAGAATTCACAAAATTCACAGTTAAGGATGGCTTCCGCTTTTTCCACTCCTGCAGCACTCCCAGAAAGTGGGATTGGGCTGATGTTGTTGTTGTTCCTGGCCAAAGCTGCAGACTGGTAGTGGTTCAACTGCTGCTGAACATCAGGAGGCTCAGAGTATGAAGAGTCTGTAGAAAAACAGAGTGAAGTTGTTATTCCACGTGGATCAACAAATCTGAAAAGGTTTGATACCTGCTCCGGAACATCCTGGCTTTTAGAGGGGGTTGATCAGATGTTAGTTATGAAACTAATCCTGCTTTCTGAAGGAATAAAAGGTATAGGACTTTGTTATCTAATCTAATATGTATTCTACAATTTAAAAGGTGATCAGTACAAATTACGATTTTTAGATCTCATTTGGGGAGGAAAGGAGTAACAGATTTAAATTAAAAGTAGTCTAAAAAGAAGTTTGATTTTAAGTCACTTAATTTGTGAGGGTGAAGCTCATTAATCATACTAACAAATGTTTTATGTGTTTGGTGCATAAATCAAACAAGACCCTCTCAAATGAGGTGAAAGTCTGGAACAGGATATATATATAAATAGGCTATCTATAAAGGGAAAGGAAAAAAACCGGAAGATAAATAAATGGATACTCTTCCCTACTCATTCATGGAATTATTTAAGAAACTCACACTGAAAGTTAACTTTAGAATATGAAACAAATTTACTTTGTCCCGTTCAAAGAAGTCTTCACGAAAGGTAAATTCAAATGCTCCTAGCTGATGTCTGAAATTAAGGCATCACCGGAAAAAAATAGATGTTTAATCACAAATTCCAGTAAAACAAATTTTTAAACTGGTACGTTCTGCTGCAGAGAAAGAGATGTCTCTTTACATGTATGTCTGTATAGACACATCCCTTCTACAAGCCAGCAGAAGTCCGTCACACCATTTTAACGGCATGTGGAGGAACCCAGTCCAGAGATGTCTCACTACTGAAACTGAAAGCTGTAATATATTAGCTGGACACCCCAAAAAAAACAAGGGGAAAGAGGCAGGTTGTATTGAACCCTTTGCAACACAGTGCTTCAATGTGAAGGTTAGGAATTCATCTGCTTTGTTCTATATAACACACAGCTGACCATGAATGGCACAAATCAAAGCAGATGAATAAAGCACAGATGAATTTCAGTGTAATTTTCCCGAATAGAAAACAAAAGGCTCTTTTCCTAAGCTTTCTAGAAAGGCGGGAAAAAGCAAGGGGCGGGAGGGGGTAGGGGGGGAAGTCAGGATACACACTGTACCAGCCACCTGCTGCTTTGATGTGTACTTCATTTTCCAAAGCTTAATTCCCCAAGGCTAGATATACAGGAATTCTCTAAGAGACATACTTGTGGGAACTTAACACCGTCCATTCTAACCAATTAGTATGGAGAAACAAAAGCCAAATAGGCCTACACAGCACTCAGTGTGGAAACTTCTCCACCTGTCCTCAACAGAGCAAAATGCCTGCCTTCTTTTCTCACTACCACAGAATATACAGGCCCAAGAAATGAATAACAAATAACAACAATAAAAAAAACCAACCCAAACACACAAACAAAACAGACATGGGAGATAAATGTCTCTGGGCTCCCCTGGCTTCAGCACCAAGTGTACAGCAAAGACAAAAGGCAGAGACATGAAAGATTCTGGTGAAATGGATGAAACATGTTTCTCTTAACCAAGCCCCACAAACAGAGGCTGGATTACAATTCAGCGTTTATCACCTCTTGCTTCCACCCCTTCTACAGCAGGTTTGTTCACCAAGAGGACTCACAGTGAGCTCCACCTGTTTAAATGTCAAGACTTTCTTTTCCTTGGGCTTGAAACAGGCTCCTCATTTCCTTTACTCTGGCACAGGACAGGTCTGAGAAGCCAGTTCCTCTGCAGAAGTCTCTTCTCTCTCAAAGGTATCACCTTTGTGTTCACCCTCCTTTAGAACGGGACATTGAGGCCCAAAACAGTGTATGGTTCAGAGTGCATTTGCTGCAGCCTCAGTTTTATCAGTGATTCTAAAAGCCCAAAACACAGTTAGACAGATTTCCTGACAGGGGTATGTACGTATAGCAGCTCAAAAAAAATTCATAGCATTGGAAACAGCTCTTTTTTGTATGTGTACCAGTCAAATCACTCATAAGGTACTGACTGAAGTCTACTTTGTGGCTCACTGTTCCCTTTCTCAGGACGAAGGGATCAAAAATTTCCACATCATCATGAAGGCTCCTAGCCAAAGCCTAAGCAACATCCATGGCTAAGAAAGTTACAGGTCTAAAAATTATTATTTTCAGCAGAAGAAAATTCTGCTGTTATTTGGAAGATCTACTGTACCTCAGGTGTTTTTATTTCCCCTATCATCTGGTGTATATTATTCCAGCTTTCCAAATTTCAGTTGGGTATTTCAAGAGTTCTGTGGAATCTGCCATGGGGAAAGTACAGAAGTAGACAGCTATACGTTAAGTCCCACAGAAAAGAAAGCACATGAAGTAGCTTTCCTTGTCATCAGGAATAGCCAAAGGTAAATTCTACCTTTCATGCTGGCCACCTTACAATTTTTAGTATATTGCTTCACATTACAATCAAAATAGCTATGATATTTAGAGAAAAAACAACCATCTGAAGAGCTTATCCATTGTGTCTTAGACTTAAACAATGCAGATCCCTAATGTATTCTTCACTTTCTTCCCTGCCAAATGCTTTCTTATTTTGCAATCTTAGCACTTCCTGAAGCAAAACACTCAGGATTAACATGTATATAGGGCTTCTATATACATGTTACTGTTACTGTCTTCTGTTACTGTCTGAAAATCAGCTTGCCAGACAGCTATCCTGGCACCCAGGTTCAACCCAGCTCCACGAGGGACACTTCGGGCACAGCCCACAGCCAACTAAAGGCATGGGAAGTTTTCCATTGGGTTCAGTGAACCCCACCTTTATCATGCCCACTCCAAAACCAATGAAGGCAGAGGAATGACAGCAACTGATTTGAGTTTGCTGCCAAACTATGCATTTTAGCACACAGCACAGAACAAATCTGCCAGAAAATAAGACAGAGATGATGGGGGTCAAGGTTTTGGATTTTTTTTTTATTTTTCAAAAATTTATTTTATATTTCAAGAGGAGGACTAGGGACACAAATCCACAGCCAAGGAGCATGTCCTTCAGTGCTGGATTGACTTAAAATGCTGATCAAGTTACAAGAGCCTTAGCACATAGACAAGCCTTGAGCTGCTATGCACATTTTGGTAGTGTCACTCCAATAACAGGATGCCTGGTAGAGAATGAGGCGGGAAGAGAGCAGAGCATTCCACTCAGAACTGATGAACAACTGAGTCATGACTACACACAATGCAAGTTCCAGCTCAGCCTTTTTCCTGCACCCCAAGCACCAAAGCTTGGGAGCACTCTGAAAAGGTATTAGCAGCCTTGGCCTGGAGCAGGATCCAGCCACCATGCCTGAAAAAAGCCTCTAGAAGCCAACATCAAAGTCAAAAAGCAGAAGACATTAGAATAAGCAACGTGAAGATTTAAGAGAATTTGTACCAAGTAATGTAGAACACAAAGGCAAAGAGAAGACACAAAGGGAAAGAAAATGAAGAAAAATTAAACACCAGGAAGCACCAATTACAGGTTAAGGGAAAAAAGGTTTGGGTTTTTTTGATTAAACAGCCTTATATATGGAATGAAAAGAAAGAAAATTGAACACCTAGTCCAGACTCATTTGAAACAATCACACAAGTAAATAAAAGCCCACATCCAAAACACTGAGATCTGTTAATAAAGTAGTTTTATCCAAAATGAATGGAAGGACTTCACTATGCAACTCCAAAAGCAAGATAATGGCATAGCATGATCTTGGGTAAAAGAAAGGACACCTACATTCATGTCAAGAGGCAAAAATTAACAGTGATTGACGTAGTTAAAAATGGAAGAACAGTGGCAATGCTGCAATATTTCACATATAAGATCCACCTACAAACTACAGGCACAGGAAGAGTAATAAGACCAGCAAGTAGTGTAATACCTGCCAGCACCTATGGATCTAAAAGATATTATCTATCCTTAGTATATAAAAGCATAACCAAAATGCAGAAATGACCAGCTGAAAGGAAAGCAGTAGAAATTACTGCCCACATGGTGATTAATGAACACAGATGTATCTAAATTATTACTGCATTCTGGTAACAACATAAAAGTAAGTCTCATTGTGTCTCTGCATGGGCATTTCCAGAGTGCCTAAAACACTAAAATGCCTGCTCAGTGATGCTGTCACCCCGAAAAATTTATTCACAATACAGTTACAAAGACTAACTCAATGAGCCTGTCATCAAATCTGGAAGTTACTGCCTCATCCAAAAGAGCAACAGAATATAATAATGAAAATGCAAGTTGATGCACAGCTGCATACCCTGGGATTATACATTAGGGAAAAATATACTATCAAAACCCACCACACAGAAGCAAAATGAAAATCCAAGTTTCACTGGATCCTATGCAGCACAGAACATGTTTCAGATATGTAAAAAAATCCCAACTTTAGGATCCTTTCAGAAGAAAAATTCGATTTCAGATTCTAACCTGATTACATAAATTTACACAGAAATTAAATGATGTTTCAGTTGTTTGTAGGTGTTTTCAGAGCTATCAATGAACACCTATGCAACAGCAAAACACTTCAGTTACCTAAACCAAACAACAACAGACCAGAGATACACCTGAATGTGTGTAAGTCAGAGACAAGAGGGAAAAGTACTTATTATAGGAAAGCAAATGCTTCATCCTTTTAGGGTGAACAGAACTAGATATATCTAATATAAGCATTTGTATGCCTGCATGGGTAGGGATGGAGCAAGAAACACTATTCTGAAAAAGTAACTATTTATGTACATTGGAAAGAGATGTTATTGAATTTACAGACTGGTAATAACTGAATAGCTCAACAATCAGAAGTCAATGGGAGATAAAAACAAAGAAACCATGCCTTCCTGGTATATCCATAGGGAAAGATCAACGAGTCAAAAGAGATCAGCATTTGTATGAACAATGAAACTGAGGATGGAGATGTTTGGCTTCTGAGACAAGAAAAAAACAAAGAGAATGTACAAATAACAAAAAATGCTCAACAACCCTTTGTGGGGGAAAAGGGCAACGTAGTAGTAACACAGACTTAGGACATTCTGGATCTGTAAGGAAATTTTCTAAACAGACTAAGAGGAAAAAATTTGAATGCTATCTGAATTCATTCATAAAGAGAAAATTTCTATTAAGAATGACAGAAAAATTCGAAAGATTTAAGAAAAGCAACAACAAAATGGTTTCCTCTGGATAGAAACGTATTTGTAAAACCAAAGAGATGCAATGCTGTATCAAAAAATACCAACAAACACAAAATACACAGCCAATTATTATTTTAAAATGCAAAAGATAACTGTAAGAGCTGAACCTAGGAGATTTAGGAACATAATTCTTTCCAAAATTCAATGGGAACTCAAAATTACCAGCTCACTGAGTGGTAAGGATAGCATATAGTCATGAATGGCAACAGCTTGAAAAGTGGGAAGGTGGCAAATCAGGGTGTCATACAAAGATTGTGAAGACTACACACATTTGTTCACTTTATGCCACGCAGCACTGACCTGGAAGGAAGAGTACGTGGGAGGTGAAATGTTCTGGCAATAAATTAAGCTGAGGGAAGGGAATGATAAGACTGAGAAAGATGTGACAAAGCATTCATGAAGAAGCTTAGAGAACCATACAGTACAACCATACAGAAGTTTTATTCACTGCATGCTTAAAAACAGAATACGAGCCTACTCCTCCACCTAAATTCTGATTTCTGCTAAAGAACTCTGACATTGCTAGGATGTTGTGAAAGGGATATACCAGAAACAAGCCTCGTGCCCTTGTTTGCACCTTCCAAAAGACAGAAGAAAAGAATAATCACAAAGGAAAGGAAATAAAGCCCTGGAATAGAATTGTCATTTAAAGGACTTACACCCAGCTCCACCCACTGCATCACCCAAAAAAAAAAAAACCCAAACAAACCAACCCACAAAAACCACTATCACCAAACCCAAACCAACCAAAAAAACCCAGAACAAAACAAAACAAAAAAACACACACAAGAAAACCCCCACCAAAAAACCAAACTCAAAACAACAAAAAACCTCATACCAAAACAGAAACCTTGTTGGAAGAATTTATTTCAGCACTACCCATAAAGGCCACTTTTTGAATCATTTCAGACAAGATTTCGTGAGAAAGCTATTATTTATATTTCTAAGCCTCAGAAGTGAGCAATGAGAAAGACACATGGACTATACAATCTTGTTTATTTGAAAGAGATGAGAGAACCTGTATCCATATTTCCTTATAACTTTGAGAGTTATGTGCCACACCCAGCTCTGAATGGAACCAAGATCAGATACATGTCAGGCAGATTCTTGTGGTAATATCAAAATCATTTCAAAGACACATAAATTTCACCTAATAAAAAGAAAATAATAAATAATTTTATCATCTGAATCTCTTCCACAGAGACAGTCTCACACTGCTGACTGCAGAAGAATTTGGGAGTTTCACAGTTGAGATCAAGAGTGGCTATAATACTCTGTATCAATTATGCTAATGAAAGGAGTAGGAACTGTTTAAGATTTATGAAGGAGTAATTTAATTGATGAATTAAGTCATACCATATTATTTCCATCAGATGAAAAGGATTAGTCCAAGAGTTTCCCATGCCCTCCTGTCCTAGAGTATCCAACACTACCATGAATTCCCATTAGCATGAGCTTTCACAACTGCTCTGCAGTGTGCTTTGGAAGGAGCATTTTAGTGGTCAGGAAACTCTTCATCCTATTGCCATTTAACTCCTAGTTATCCCTCATTTTCATCTGTTTTCCCCACAACAATATTTCTTTCCTGGTGTCAACCCAATTTAACCTTCCTGCAGTTTTTTAGGTAACTTGGCCACTTACTAGTCACACTTAGGCTGCACACAACCCTCTCACTGTAAACTTTTAGCAGCTGCTCCACCACTCACAACCTTTCCAACAGAGACAAGTCACTACAACTTTCTGGCCCCACCAATTGCTTTGCCCATTTGCCATTTTCACTGACAACAACAAGATTATGCACAGGTGCATTGAGTTTCCTCTGGCACTCATGTTATCTTACCTCTGTTTATCTACTGCCTGTTGTTTGAAGAATGTTTCAATCTGAGAATCTGCTGCCACTGGCTTACACTGGGTGAACAGTTCAAACTGTTGGTCATGTTTCAGCCCTACATTCTCATAATTTGTTATTCAAGGAAAGAAATTCCATTGTCTACATGCACTTAAAGAAGAGACTTCTACTTGGTCAAAGACTTCTGCTAAATGTCAAACATCACAACCTCCACAAATTTAACTATTTCCATAAAATGCATAAGAAGTTACCTAGGTATTTCTTTTTCTGTTGAATCAAACTCAAACCTCACAAATGGAAGTGCATTTATAGAAGAGAAGAATATAAATGAATTTGGAAATAGCTTTAGCAAGACACTGATTTAACCAATCTGCTAAACAGACTTACCACTAATAGGTTCCTTTCTGAATTTACAAATATACAAAGTTCTACTTCAACCGATCCCTCACTCATAATCACACATAATAACCTATGAATCAATTTTTTTTCTTGTACCAGTAACCACCTGATCCTCATGCTATTATGCTCCATCATTTCCTTGTCATTTTTTCAAGAGCCAATCCAAGAGATGTTTTTCAGGAGTGTTCCACATTCCCTTCTCTGTTGCACTTACCCTTCACATATTTATATTAATACAAACACAGTGCCACAAACACACATGTTGCTGTCACCTAAATGTTCAGTTGCCTCCAAGGCTTGAAATGAAGAGGGAAATAAATCAGCTTTATCAAGTGCTAAATATTTGCATTTTGCTTAAAACTGGCCTCAGAACTACAGTGACAATATACAGGTACTGAGGATTTATTCTAATCATAGAGTTCAGGAACTTGTAAATTTGTTCTGGAGACCTCCAGCACATACCTTGCAATCGTTTTTATTGCCAACAGAAAGTCTCCATCTCCATCACCAGCTCTGAGCTCACACTATTTTAGGCAGTATTTTCCAGTGCGTGTAGGAACAATGTTCCTTAAAGAAGAAATAAAACCAGCTACTTAAATGTCAAACATTGAGCTGTCAACTGTGATGATGATATATGCCCATTGCAACAGAGCTAAAATGAGCAAAGGAGTTTTACCTCTCCACCAAGCACCAAATCCCTCCAGCATGTTTTAGATCAGTGGGAAGCAACTGGAGTCTCAAGGGAGAGGGAGAATATCAGTTGGCATACACAAGAAGGCTACTAATAGGCAGGATGACAGCCTACAGAAATGCTCTCTTGGTCAAGTCATACTATATAACCCTTCTCACCAAGAGCATCCTTTTTACTCTGTATAAAGTGATCACAAATTCCACAGATAGCAGTAGTATGTGACACATAAGGAGATCAGCATCCACCACTTTGTCCCCTAGCCTGAACACAAAAATCAGAGGCAAAAGACAGCAAAAACCTCAGGGAAAAAATAAAACAACACAACAGGAGTCAGGATTTGCTTCTTTCTTTTAACTGTGGGTATAATCAGGTCATTTCTTTCTGCTCAGAAGGAATCCAGAAGATGTTTCTTCCTTTATGTATTGCTTGATCCACCCAAACAGTCTGTCTCCTCCCTACCCTAGGCAAGCCTTTCAGCACCACAGCAATCCCATCACAGCAGGCTGGCTGGATCCATAAAAAGACTGACAGCAACCTTCTCCCAGCTGCATGAGTTCCTGTCTACATCCCGTTGAATCTCAGTTCTGCCTTTATCCATTCAGTTCAAGCACAAAAAACAGTACCAGAAAAAAAAAAAAACACAACACAATGAACAGCAAGCTGACACCCCCCTGAGCACAGCTAATGACATCTCCCTCTGTCTGTTCCACTACCCACAAAACTGTAGGAAAAGGCCAAAAGCCAAACAACTCCACAATGGTAGAGAGCTGTAGAGAGCTGCAGAGAGCAAGGTCATCCCCAGTGCCTTAGGACCTTGAAACAGTGAGGAGTCTGTTCAGTAAAACTGGAGGTGAACAAGCCCCGTGCTTGTTCCACCAGCCTCTGCCAATCTGATGCAGGAGAAAAGTTCCATCTGATCCAACATCTGATATTTAGTTAACACTGACCACAAGGAGTAAGAAACACCAACAAGTACCAGAGCGTTTTACAAGCATTGGAAGCAGTGTGGCCACTGTGGGAAGAAAAGATAAGCAAAGTCTGAGGAGAGAGCAAGAACTTGCTCTAGGTTAGGGAAAGAAGGGACATAGCCAGGGATTAAAAAAGCAGCCTGCAAGGCGCTGATACTTCAGAGTAAGTATGAGGCATCACTCCTCCTGTGGGGCACAAAAGCCGTGAAACAGGCAGAACAAGCAGTCAGCTCTTCGCAGCCCGTGACGGCAAAAGTAGAGGCATCTTCTGTTCTGCAGTATGCAGATCACCATCTTGGACCCTTAACAGGGATGTGATTCTTCCAACTCACCTTGTAATTAAAGCAATTAGCTATTGAAGCTCTGCCTGGATTTGCCCTGTAGTCACTACTGGCTCACTGCCCTTCCAGCCAAACTTCAATGAAATAAAAGGGTTTGAAACTTCAAAAGAGTTTTTGACCAAACCCCTCTCCAAAAAACCACCCAAACCACGAACTAAACACATTCTGTCCCAACAGAACGTTTCCTGGCTGTGAGGATTGCCCATTGTGATTTTCCCCAAACAGTAGAAACCATAAAACACCAAGGCACACTAGTAACAATGGGAGAGAAACGGCAACAAAGGCGACGAGGGCCATCTTACAAACTTTCTTCTCCGATTGCAAGGTTAGAAAGATATCCCTTATCAAGAGTAACAGTGCACATGAATAAAAACAAGCAAGTCAGCCACAAGTCTTGATAAGGATTAAAAGAAAAAACAACAAAACTCACAAATCAGGGTAGTATGTCTGACCACATGGAAAGCTTGCCTCTCTTCTGAAAGGTGGAAGGCAAAGGGAGATGTATGTCTCTAGGACTGAGTAGATTTCTGTTACAATTATGTCTCATTCGCACCAGCTTAGTGGATTTTGCTAAAAGGTGCCTTGTTGCCCACAGTTCTCCTCCCACTCTGGTAGTACATTAAATTGCTTTAGCAAACCTACCAAAAGCCCTCCATACCATCCAGAAGTTCATCTGTCAAGCACCACAGAAGAAAAACCATTCCAATTATAACAACAGTCCCAGAAACAAGACTTTGCCAAGCAGCTTTGTACCCAGCCTAGCTCTGGCAGAGCAACCAGATGTATTTGTATTTGTCTCTAGATGAGGCAAAGTTATTTTCCACTAGCAAAGGCTAAAGTTCAGGAAAAAACTGGAACAGAGCACTGGGTGTTTCACTTTCAATGCATTTGCTGCTGCAAATAATTAAATTTAATGAAGATGTTGACATACCATGTACTGGAAAACTCAAAAAACCTTCTAGTTCTGACCCTGCATGTGTGTTGTGATGTGCGCTGCTATTAGTGATAGTTCCTGTTTGGTCTGCACAACAGTGAAAAGCATAATTACGGAGCTTCAAGGGCACACAGAAAGTGTGCTACTTTCTGTATGTCAAGAACTGGTCACCAGTAAAAAGGAATGGTCTTGTACAACAGCAGCATGTCTTCTGACTGAGAAGACATTAGAAACCACACCCAGGTCTGTTTAGCCTTGCACTTTACTGTTTGTCAACTCATTATTCTTAATCAGTAAAATTTAAAAAATAAAAAAACCTCAAAATCAATCAAACAAAAAACCCTATTATTTTGAATTACTGTACACAGTCACGATACAACTAAATTTATGAGGCTCCAAATCTACCAGCCATATGAATGAAAAGTAGAACTTTGCTCTAGAACACAGTTAGGCCAAAGGGGTTATTTTCATTAAATAAAGGGCTACTCAAAAATGCCAGGGCAATTTAGGGCAAGTATGTTACATGCTCCAAAGAATCTTTTGCTGTGGGTGAAGTCATACCATGAAACTGCTTATCAATTTGTTGAGTCATTCTGCTTTGTAGACTTTATGACAACAGCTTGGACTCCTGGGTTTCTTCAGTTAATAGGAGGAAGGCAGCACACCCCACCCACAGCCCTCAAACACAAGCACACATGGATAACACCAGTGCTCACACAAGCAGTGTCTGCTCTTTCTCCTCAGCCGATAATCACTTTGCACTGAACACATTTTGTTATTCGTGTTTTCTAGTGTTCAGTCACACAATTCTTGTGTCTCTGCCTTGCTTGCACAGACAGTGGGATGCCATTGCCATGCACTCAAGTCAACAGGAGCAGAGCTGGCACTGGGAACCCTGTGACACACACTGACACACAGAATGACAGGACCATCCATATATCCAAACCACCCATCATGGGCAGAGATTGGTATGAATGCAAGTTCTGACTCTCACAAAGACTTGAAAGAACATGGAAACAGAGCTTGTGAGGAGATTCATCCAAGTTCCATCCTAGCAGTTTAATTTTTACTGTTCTCAATACTGTTAAGCAACATTTTAGTGTAAATGGCAAATAAGTAAATCCAAATAAAATCCAAGCCAACCATACGTGCAAATATTCAATCTCCACCATTTGCTTCTGCAAATGAGTAGAGCAACGCCTTTTACCACAATGGCAACCTCATCATTTAAATAAGAGTTGGACATTACAAACCATTCTGTGTCCCTATGCTATGCAAAACAGAAAAATTGCACTCATGACCAACATTTCTTGGGGTGTTTCTAAGAAAAACAACCCCAAACCAAATTGTCATCACCCCCAGTCTTCCCCCACCCCAAAAAACCTGAGTGCTTTACCTTTGGTTAGAATAAGATACAATGAAAACATGTTCCTTATTCAACAAAATATTACCCAAAGGGCAAAGAGGGGTAGCATAAAAATGCAGGATCTTCAAATGATGTTTTGTTAAGAAATCCTTCTCTGTTAATTCACCAGAACTGCCAGAATCACCTTCTTACACTACTGCCCTGAGAGAAGCAATAAATGCACTGAAATGTTTATTATACGGATTGAAGAAGTTGTTATGCTTTCTAATAACACCTTCATTAGAATTATAGTTGTCAATATATAATTCAGCACCTACTCCACTTTAGCTTCACTTCCATGAAAGGTATATCAAGCATTCCAAAACATTTCTGGGATACACAGTTGAATATTTCAGATATATTTGCTCCTACCAAGACAGAACTGAAAGAGATGAACTTAAATCCATTAATATCTTTTAATGAACATATCAGTCTAAAGGAACAAAAGAAATCATCTAAGTAAGGTCCCTCAGGGAACAATTTTTGCAAGAGGGAAAAAAAGCATTGGCAGTAGCTCCACTGGGCTGCTGTCCCAGAGCAGTTCTATTCAGACATGCACTCTGCTGTTACAATTCAGTGCCCTTTTCCCTTTCCTCAATTTTAAAAAGTGTTCAGCAATTGACGAGTTCTGCTAGCTCCTCAAATCTCCCAAAGTCATCCTGTTCTATCTCCTATTCCAATCACAATATTCATTCACAGACAGGAACAGATTTTTTCTGCAGCTATTCCAATGATACCAGCCTGCTGCACACCTATCAACCTACAAAATAAGCTCCTAACAATGTGATGCAACCTTTTGTCTGTGTTTCACCCCAGCCCTACTTCAATTTTGCACCCCTGGTGAATTAACTTGATCACAGTTTACAATGCAGGTTATTTATACACACTAACAGACAAAATCCAACTACACTACACCATATCAGGCCTTCTTAATACTGGCTCCAGCTGGTACCAGCGCCCATCACAAAAACCTACATTTCCTGTTGTTGGGACCAGTATTTTATCTAGTCCTGCACACCACCTGCAACTCAACAGGCCTAGGCCACAGGCACATTGAATGATTCTCTTCTAAACCCCAAAAATATATGATGTCATAAGAGCAGCTATCACTAACTTGATCTGCAGCCAACTTTCTAATGTAAAAAAATTATTTTAGGCAGGTTATTCCTTCCTCAAGCAATGCTGAAAATGCTAACACGATTATTATAACACCTGTACTTGTCGGACCAGCTCCCCAGTGGGTGGCTTCTATTATTGTCAAAGTGACTTAACCATTAACCCCATTTAAAGATCATCAAGCTAATTGGGACAAATTCTGCCTTGGTTTCAGGCTGTATCACAGATCTAGGTAACACAGTCAACTTAATTAAGTGCTATCGTTAACAGAGTCATCATTTTATGTATTTCCAGGAAGAGTTCCTAAAGGCTGTAGAATTATCTTCTACAGGATTTGCAGCTGAATTTTAACTCCACTAATTATGAGTTTGATGTCCTTGGATAAGCAAAAAAAAAAAAAAAGAGTAATTGAACCATCCTTACCAAAACTAAGTATTGCCCTTCTGTATCTCTCAACACACCACTGCTAACAAATTACTGTTAACAGACAGGAAAGACTAGGACAGCCACTGAAAATTATTTTCCACTCTTAAGTCAGTAATGGAACATTTTCTTTTAAAAAGCAACCAAAAAGAAGTATAACATATCTCAAGATGCACCTAGCTTGTTGGATTAGTTTAAGCTAGCATTTGATAAAAACTCAGCAAGTCTTCAATGCACTGTTCCAGACAACCCATTGACAAAAGATTGTCAGAGAGCAGCCGGTCAAAATCTTCTGTTAAGATTCTGATTCTGACCGCAAACGTGACTTGCTAAACCACAAAAATACTTTTCACGCCTTTTTCTTTTCTTCCATAAAGTATTTTTATGTGATTAGTTATTTACTTAATTCCTTTCAGCCATTTTCTGAACTTCTTCCTTATTTTTCACTCTTTCTCATTTCACTTCCTTTTTTTTTTCTGGTGAGAAAGAAAAGGTGGTGAGATGGGAGACCAATAATGATTACTGATAATATTTACCTTCCATCCTTAGTTTACCAGCAACCCAAGCAACACAATGAAATTGCTGCTGTTGAGCACTTAGAACCACTCAAACTTATGGAAAAAAAGGTATTTTCCTCTCTTCTAATACAGCCTCCATCAACCCCAGTTCCTCGAGCATCTTCAGATCTGACCCTCTTACTCATAGTCATCTACATTCTCCTCCCATGTCAATGTAACTCATCCAGGAATTTTTTTTTTTTTTTGAAAAAGGAAGAATTGGCAGGAAGTGACACAAAAGATAGCTCATAAGCTACTTAAAAAGCCTTAAAGCTTACTGTGATACCACACAACACCTCTGGTATGAGTCTGCATTTTCTCTGTTTAAATAGTATCCCTTCCTCTGCTGTTTTGTAAATATCTTAGGATAGAATCATAGAATCAGATGGGTTGGAAACGACCTCTGAGATCATCAAGTCCAACCCTTGATCCACTACCACTGCAGTTACTAGACCACGGCACTAAGTGCCACATCCAGTCTCTCCTTAAATACCTCCAGGGATGGAGAACCCAACACCCCCCTGGGCAGCCCATTGCAGTGCCTGACCACCCTCTCTGTAAGGAATTTCTTCCTAA
>VYXB01006340.1:121674-142696 GCA_013397135.1 Pachyramphus minor
ACTCCAGGTGTGGCCTCACCAGTGCTGAGCACAGGGGGAGAATCACTTCCTGCTCCTGCTGGCCACACTGTTCTTGATGGCCACACTGTTCCTTTATCTTCTACATACCCTTCCAGCAAAATGGGATTAACAGCTTTCAAAGGAAACACTGAAAAGAAAATTGTTCTCAGGTTCTGCACATGCAGCTTAATACCTGAAGGTACTTTTGGTGTCCTCTGTGAAAGGACAAGAAGAATAATTACTTTTACCACCATGACAAGTTCACATTTTAAGCTTTATCACGTGGTTTCCCAGAAGTACTCTACTAACAAGATTAGATATTAGGAAAAAATTCTTTACTGTAAGAGTGGTGAGGCCCTGGCACAGGTTGCCCAGGGAAGCTGTGGATGCCCCATCACTGGAGGTGTTTAAGGTCAGGTTGGACAGGGCTTGGATTAACCTGGTCTAAGGGAAGGTGTTCCTGCCTGTCACAGGGAGTTGGAAGAGATGATGATCTCCAAGGTCCCCTTTCAACCCAAATCATTCCATGATTCCATGAAGATAAAGGGGTGTTTTTCAGGAGCATCGATGGAATTATATGGTCCCTTTCTCACTGCCTGTCAGTAAAAGCCATTACTTTGAAAACTTTCTACAATTTAAATCTCTGCTAAGAAGTAAAGCCAGCAGTGACATATACCAAAGTCAACTGTTATGGTGACAGAACAAGCTAATGTGGTATGAACTTGTGAGGATCTAACGCAGGTCAACTTCCTACAACACCACGTTTACTGTTGCTTTTGATGCAATTTCTGGTTTTTTCTCAATGATCAAATGAAGATGCTTTAGGTGCAAGCTGCCTGTTGCAATTTTGTTTGCAATAAAAATATTAAGCGGCACCTTAGACAATTAAATTCTTGTTTTGAGGCACCTCTTACCATTAGAGTCCTCCACTTCTTCAGCAGGAGTGTGGTTCTTGGAGGTGTGGTGGGCGTGTGAGGCTGCAAGGTTGACAATGCGGGGTCTTGGTAGTGTCAGTGCTTTCCCATGCACTTTCAAGGAGTGCTCTTTCAGCTGGCTGATTGTCATGGTGGAAAATGAGCAGGAGGAACATTTGTAGGCATGTTCACCTGGGTGAGCAAAATACAGGCAAGTCATCAGCTCACAAAAGAAACAAAATGGGGCCCTCACAGTTCTCTTACTGAACTTGGCAGTAAAATTCCCATGGACTCTTCAGCGAAAGACTGATCCCAAAGAGAACAAGCTATGCACGTCTCCTTGTTGGAGCAGTCTGGAGTCTGTGGGTGTAGACACTTGCTTTGGACCAAAGTATCACTTTCTGACAACTGCAGATCCTTGCACAGTGACTGATGTCAAAAAAACAGAGACCAGACTCTCAGCATGCCTGTGTTGCATGGTATGGGAAGAAAACAGACTCTGGGATGAAAATGGAGTCACTTAACTATAGCACTTCCAAATTTCTTTGAGAATACAGCAACTAGAGATGGTGAAGTCATCTGTTTCTGCATGCAGCCACATCCAGTGTCATTATTAACGAAGCAAGAAGGACACTATAAAATGCTAACAAAGGGCCCTCCAAAAAAAAAGGGGGGGGGAGGAGCGAAGGGGGGGGTGGAATTATATTTGGGTAAGGTCACATTTTTTGTTACGAAAAACCTGCCATTAGGCAGTGGTACTCTTCACAGAACTGGCAACCAAGTCAAGGTTGGTTTACTGCAAGAAGTGAACATGTCAATGCCAAGTATAGCGCGTATCTATAAGGCTGTGTGAAAGTGTGTTATGAAAAACCACTAAAAGAACTGAAAGAACAGCAGTAATGAACAGTAGCGGATGTCATTCTGAATATATTCCAAGCCAAAGAGACAGCAAACAAGGGGAAACAAATCCTGATACAAGATTTGTTTTGCATGGAGCCAATTGGAACACAAAGTGAAACTGTCCCAACACAAACATTGTGATACCATACAGGTGCCAAGTTATTGTTTTGGAAGTGCCATTTTCATGTACAAGAAATGTACTGTCCACATGTGAGTTGTACATAAAGTGCCAACACCAATACAGGAGTGAAATATTCATGAATAGTAACAGAAGAACGAGAGTTCTGGTAATGAACGAAGCAGAAAATGTTTTCCATCTCTCAAAAAATTCAGCAAACAAGGTTCTTGCACACCATTGTTTCCAACACCGGAAATAAAGTGAACCAAAAGAGAATGTGAAAACACACATACTGCAGCAAGTAATGTAAGCATACCTGAGAAGATTAGCAACTATCCTCCATAAAAATAACTCCCACCCCTATTCTCTTCCAGAAAAACTATGCTAATAATCAGAAAAAAATACAAACTCTTTTTTGAATGCCCTTTTTTGGTACATTTGAAAGAGAACAGAGTCCAAAATGGTGACACAAGAAATATCAGTTATATATTTCCTTTTTACAAATAGAAATAAAACATTTTTTTGAATAACATATACAAGTTGTTCAATTGAACAGGATAATAAAAGGACAAAAGATACTTCAACGTAGAAGATACCAGCAAGACACAGATATAGACCTTCATGGTTTGTCAGTGTAAGAGATTCCTGGATGACACTATGCGCCAACCAACTGTAAATTTGAAAGCACCACAAGAAATTAAAGCAAACAGAGAATGATTACATAGCAAGCAGTCTAGACATACTAATAAATATGCCCACAATTCATTTCAAATGGACATCAACCTGCAAGGATGTGTTTGATTGCACAGGAAAGGCTACAGTTTGGCTCAGCAGAAGTCTTCTGCACTTTTTTGACGGCTGGTTTCGCATCTCATAAAATGATCATATTAATAGACATAAATAAATGTAAACATTTACATAGTGGGTCTTAACTCTGACATGTTCTCAAAGCACTGTGTTCCAGATTACAGAGAAACTGCACAGGGCCAATGCTCTTGTCTTACAATCATCCATTTCTGCATTTCCAGTGTCATTGCTAAAGAAGAAATTGCTAACAAGGGTCCCTTAAAAATACAAGCAAAAAAAAGGAACTGGTGAAAAAGTTCAAATGAAATCAACAGAGAGCCTGTTTACAGATACTGTCAACTATTCTGCTCCATGCCAAAGGAGATGGCACATACTGGATGAAAAACAAATGCCAGAAACACTGGTACCAGCTGTTAGGCTAGAATGGATTTTGTAGTTCACTGTTTTGATCCATCCCCAGAAAATGAGGCAGAGAGACAGACTGAGTAAAACACTTCGGGATTCAGGATTTTACTGAATTTTTACCAATCTAAGGAGACTTTAGAAAAATTCAGGGGGACTGAAGTTCAACTCCTAAGTAAACTGATAATGGAAAGATTGAAAAGTACAAAAAAAAGGTAAGAACAGTTCAGAGAACCACAGGGTTATTGAAAAACTGGGGAGTCTGAGGATGTCTCCATAACACGTTTATTCAGGAGCATATATTTCTGAAGGACTGACCCAAAACACAACAAAGCAAAGCTCTGGCTGAAAAACACATAAGCAACTTTTCTGTGGTGTGAATATTCATTTAGTAGAAATGGACTGAGGCAGAAACAGATCATAAGGCTTTGGAAACCCTATTACCCATGTCATTGTGCAAGCACTATCCAGGCAACCATGAAATTGTGTTCTTGTACAATGCAAAACATGGTCCTTCAAGGACTGTCTGTCCACTAATCAAGTTCAAAGCATGAATTCATAATAAATAAATCAGTGAATTACATGAACGGAAGTGTGAAGTAGATATTAGCTGCATAGTAACTTTGGCTTTAAAAATCTGGCATGTTCAAACAAGGTAGCACAAAGGAGTCCAACTGTGTAATAGCATACAGAAAACATTATTTTATGGTTGGTGAAAATAAAGACCCATGTCACCTGCATACAAGATGTGGGATTCTGTAAACTGGAACTGCTGCATGTAGTTGGATTTCCTAGAAGGGCATGTCACAGTCCCATACAACAGGATGGAGGCAAAAGTTAAACTAATCTATAATATTCATCCAAGGACAGGAAAGGGTCCTGGCACAAGCTCCATAAAATCAAAAAAAAAATACAGGAAATGAAGTACACAAGACCATCAATCCCTCCTATATTTTTGTAGGTGAAAAGTGCCTTTAAATCAATGGTAACAATTAACCTTCAAATTTTTTTTTTCTATCAGCAGACATCTACCAATTCCTTATCCTTTTTTCTCTCCATTTTTCTACCTTCCTCCAACCCAACCAGAGTATATGATATAGAGCAAACAAATAATTAAGAACAAACATACTTCTAGCCCTTTTCGTTATCTGTTCAAGGAGTTTCTATTCACAAGTTTTTAACAACTGGTCTAGTTTGCAGTTTTTTAGACTGCTCACTGTTGCATTATTTGCATCAGAGTGTTTGGATTGCAGTTTGAGGGCTGATTTTTTTTGTCCTCTTTAACCACAAAGATGCAGTTGTAACCAATGGACCCAGTGGGTTTTTACTCCAATCTTCTGATAACCTTTCAATGCAGGATGTATGATGGTGTCAAGAGTCTACGGCCAAGGAATAAAGATGAAGAAATTTTGGGTCTCACATTCTTTAATAATCAAAGGTGCAACACATTCAGGTGACCCATTCTGTGTGACACATCACCTTCCCAGGTCACCAGAAGCACGTCTGTTTGCCTGCTTGTATGGATTCTGTACTGAAACACAGAGATTTGAAAGACCAACTTCCATGTGCGATAATGAAATTGTGACGTTCTCAGTCTGTTGGACAGACCTGACTCCCGAAGTCTGATATTTGGTTTCAAGATGAAAGTTTGGTTTTAATATGAAAGCCAGCGTATGACTCTAACAAAACCAAGGTGCAACTCACAATCTTTTTCCTAGAGTCACCTAAAGCGCAACCATAAATGCAAACAGTGGAGTAAAGCTCACTACCAATTTGTTAAGACACCAATGGTATAAGTGATTAAAGTCACTTGGAAGCCAGCAGAAATAATAAAAAAAAAAATCACTCACATAAAAGAAAACAGAAGAAAATAAAGAAGTTCTTGAAGTACCCATCAGTTTTTAAAATTCTCATCCGTTTCAAAGTCTTGTCCTTCCCACTACCCAAACGCCCATTCCAACAGGTCCACAGGCTAGCCACTCATGACTTGCCTTCGAAAGTCTTACCCAACTCTGGTGACAAAACATGTGGTTCAAACCAGCATCTGTCATCAGCAACAAGAACACACGGGCCATTTCAGTTGCTCCACTGCAAAACCGAGAGAGAGAAAACTTACCAGCATGAGCCTTGAGAATGTGGGTTTTCAGGCGGCTGTTGTAGGAGGACTTGAACGGGCATAGTTTGCAGCGGAATGGCTTGTGGTGTCCATGGTGAGTCTGCATGTGGCGGTCCAGACTTGAAAAAGACAGAAAAGGGGAACAAAAGAGAGTCAGTCAGCCCAGCTATTATCTGAGATGCAAAGCAAAACACTTAAGAGCAATAATAAAATAAGCAAGAGGCAAACCAGGCTCTGCTATCCTTCCTCCCACTTTCTCTTCAAGTTCAATAGGTCTGCTTACAGAATAAAGTCAAGTCTAATATGAAGAACAGGAGCAGAGCTGACACCAATTCTGTTTATACAGAAAGCAAGTCACCTAAATAAATGTACAGGGCAAGATTAGTATAAATTAAGTTATACGTGTTCCAGAGTTAAAGGACTGGTTGAGGAAACATGAAACAGACAAGAACAGTAAAATTATCATTACATAATTTTTCTCCTGGCAAATATTTTTGTGATAATATGTCCCCTTCTGTCCTGCTGATTGAAGAGGAAAAAAATAAAATTTTTTGTTGACCAGCTTTACTGAGGAAGCCTTCTTTTGGTTACAGCAGCAAAAGCAGATTAGAGATCCTGCTCTGGGGAGGGTGCCAGCAGGCTACAGTTGATGAGTTCCAGGATTAAAAGGCAGCAGAGTTCCAGAAGCTGCAGTGTAGGAGATTCTGCATGAAGCTCAACAGGAGAAGGAGTGGCAAAGACGAGCCTCTACTTTCTTCAGGGAAAAATGGAAGCTACCAACAGCCTGAATACTGTGAAGTGATCAAAACTTCCTCTCTCCACTGTGTGTCATAACAGCTCAGTAAAGTTTGGAAGGGAAAAAAGGATGTTTTCCACATTTCCGAACAGAAGATCAAATTAATTGTAACTGAGTGAATCCTGCAGAGCTCTGCAGTTCCTGCTCTGTGGCTGACAGCCAGGAATTCACAGTCTCCAGGTGGCAGGCAGGTAGTTTCAGCCCAAACTGTAAACATTTCCAGTACTTCTTTGGACACATTCTTGCCTTGTGATCTAGTCTTAGTTTGAGTCATCTCATGCATGGTGATGCAACAACAACAGGGTAGAGACACCAGAGAAGTTGCAATTTGCCCAAATTGCCTTCCACCCCCCACCTTAATTTTAGATGTATTTCAGGCATAGTTCCTTTTATTTGTCCTAAACTGTCCTGCTGTTTCACTGAGTATCAACATGTAGCTCAAGGAGCAGTTGTTCCAGCTCTGTCACACTACACAAGATTCCACATGATCTTTAGTCCCAGTCTGACAAGAGCTTGAGCCAGAAAAACCCTGTTTACGAGAGCTAACACTGAAGTCTGTGTATTCAAAGATCTGATAACAGCAAAAAAATAGAAAATGGACTTATGTCTCCTCTCAGGGTCACTGCATGCAAATACAACTTAACAGAAATCCAGGATGGTGTTTGTGGTATGACAAAATGCACAGCTTTTCCAGAGAAAAGGGGGAAAAGTCTCCTAAAAGAGCAAGACTTTGAACACTTGCAGTGAATACTTCATAGAACAAAACTTGTTTTAAATGGCCTCCAGGGAATGAGATTACATAACAATTAAAGCAGACTGCTAAAGACATATATAATATGTATCAAGCTACTATAAATATACACCTTAAGGTATTCTATATGGCAATAATTAAAACCATATTCACAACCTAACACTTTACCAGCAACGTTGTTCTGAAAGCAGGTTTTAAAGTTTTGGTCAGATTTGGGAGAAGAGTGGCTGTTCAAACATTTGGTTTGGTTTCTTTCACAGACTTAATCTCCCAAGAGAGTAATTGCATTTAAAAGAAAAAGGAAGAAGTAGACAACTTCAACGACAGAGACCACACCTATTATCTAGTTAGGTGATGCCTGTAGACTTCTCCCCTCATACCCACCACTTTCTGATTTACCCATTCTGAAATTTCTAGGACGTGACTTTCCTAAGTAGGAAACAGAGTGACCAGGCACCAAACTCAACAGAAGTCTGATTTTTTGAAGCAAACCAGTTTGCAAACAGCAAGTTCTAAAACCATGTGATGCAGGGGCTTCCCTCACTGTCAGCCTTGCCAAAGCAAGGTTGGATACACTCAGTAGTTCACACCATTCCCCCAGTGCCTTTTGTACTGTTGGCTGCTCAATCCCATGAACCTTTCCAACAAGGCAAACCAAACTGTGGCATCAACTTGCAATGCTGTGACACCACCAGAAATCTTGCTTTTTAACACAAGGAATTAAAAAATGCTTTTTATCATGCTTTCTCTCTCACAGGCATTTGATTGCAAAACAGTGACATAAACCCTAAATTTAAGAGAGCTATGAATGCAGTGAATATGCAGTTCTCTCCTCAGAAATTAGAGAAAACACAGACTTGTGAATCAGTCCAAGGTACCACTGGAAAATATACCACAAACCCCATATTTGGGAAGCATATATATATTTTATCATTAAAATAATTTTTAAAACAAACATAAAGCAAAGTCAAATCTTAGGGAAACAAATCATAAGAAACATGACTATTAATTATGACTGTGTATCACCATACTTCATGAACTTGAAATATGTGTACACTGCAATTGTACACCATAATTAAGAAAAAAAATCTGATTTCAGGGTAAGCTTATGACACTTCCTTAACATTAGAAGTGAAAACAATCCTCAAAGAGCTGTAGTCATTAAAAACAAGGTAGTTATATACAGGAGAAATTCTTTATATATGAAAGATTAATTAGGAAAATACTTGTTTCTCATCTTCTTGGCTTGTTAAGTCTCATGCATTTGACAAGGGTGCATAAATGGTGGGCTTCACCATTTGCCTACTGAAAGAAGTCTTATTCTTTGGCATGCACGCTTTTCCCCTACATGCAAAAAAGAGGCTTAAATAAATTCAACATATAAAGATGCAGGCTTTCATAACTAGCCAATCATAATGGCCATAATAAGATTCTGTAGCATGGAAAACACATAAATGCTGACAAAAGTGTAGATCAAGATCAAGCTGAGTGAGCTCTTCTTCAGTGCCAACCTACAGAACAGCAGTGCTGGTTTGTGATTCTTTAGGAAACAAAAATAAAAGCCACAACTTACTTGTGCCTGAAAGCAGAGACAAAGGAGCAATACTGGCAGCTGTACTTGTCTTCCCGGGCAAACATGGCCAGAGCCAAGTGACTCCTCTCGTGGGATCGCAGACCCTGCATAGACATCAAAACCCGGTCACACTGGCTGCAGTGGTAGCCCCCAGGCCTGGTTTCATCTTCCAAGGATGTTCCATATTCAGCTTCTGTAAATTCCACAATGCCAGGGTCTGTGGCTCCCTCACAACCCTCCATCAAAGTTGTGTTTGAAGGATCTTCAGCTTCCTGCTAAAAAACACATATCCCCCCAAAGCCATCAATTTTTTCTCCCTTCTGCCCCTCAGTCTTTACCCTGTGTTCACTATGATGCGCAGGCTTCCAACTGCGTTATTTTTCTTAATATATCCCTACACAAACTCCACACCAGTGGCTTTCTGAAAAAATGACCTATTCTCAGGAGGGGAAAACATGATTGTATCTATTATATACACAGGTAAAATAAGAATCTTACTCCCTGATCGAGTTTGTGTCAGATAATGCAAAAACAAAAGAAACCAAATCAACCATCTTTCAATATTTTTTATGTGAATCTTCTAAACTTGATCAGATAATCATTAGTAAGGTACACAGCAGTTAATTTTAGTTTATTTTGCTCTGCTGTATAGCTCTACCACCTCTGACTGTAGCTACTCAGCAGACTAATAGTTGTGTAGTCTACAGTATATTTTGTCCATCAGTGTCAAACTCATAAGAAACAAGTCAGTACACTGAGACCCTAGAATCCTCTTTAAAAATACAGAGCAAACAGGAGATTCTTCTTTTAATTCTCTTTCGTAACTTCCCTTTCCCATTCCTAACCAGAGCATGCATTTGTGCAGCAATTTAAATAACCTTTAAGAGTAAGAGTTATTTCCATCACATTCTTTAGGCAGTGGCTTTCAGCTTTTGTTCTGTGATGCAAAATCTCTATTTACTCAAAAGAAAGCATTGACCCTAAATAAGCATCTTCTCCTTGAAAAGCAAGGAGAAGAAGGAAAGGACTCTTAGAAGGGAAGCATTGAATCTGTCACAAATACCAGGTAAGGTAAAGTGAAAGCTCTCTATGGTAGCACGAGTTAAGCTGTGAAGGACTTGGCTTCCTCATAAAAAGCAGATTATGTCACAAAAGCAGTTCTGTCAGACACCAGGAGTCTTTGACAAGAGCTCACTGCAGCGTGAGGAAGAATACACAGGTAGTTCTGGATGCACTTTCACTATCCCTGCCAATATCCTGGAAATCGGGCTGAGGAACACTATCTATCCTTGGAGATGCCCTAGAAGGCACTCCCTTTCACAAGGAGAAAAGAACAACACGTTTACACCTGATCACCTGAACGGAACCACTGGCCCAGCAGGCCACTGTATGTTTTGCTTGGAGTCACTGTGCAAATTTCATGTGGAAAGGTGTACCACAAGCAACTTCACACATTTGCATGTGCATATTTCCTCTTCTTAAAAAAAAAACAAAAACAAAAAACAAAGAGCTGTTTTTGAGTTTAACTAAGCAGAAAAGTAGCCCAGAATAGCTGACAGTAAGTCTCCTGCTCATAAACCAAGTCTTTCGGTCATCAACATCAACTCCGTTGTGGCTGAGAAGAAATGAGAATTAAAGAGTCTTCGTGCCCCTGGATCAAGAGTGGAAAAAAAGTTAAAACATCTTGAAATAAAACAAATGCACTTCAGAAACTTAGTGTTAGATTAAAACATCATGCTGAAATAGAATACCCAGTTCAAAACACATTCAACTTCACAAGAGCCCTCCACAGATTATCAACAAGTCCTTTATTTTAAACAAGGCAAGTCATTTCAGTCACTTTCAGTCACCTTTCTAAAAGTCTTACCTTCACTGTAGCTGACACAGAAGAGACGTTCCCATACTGGACATGCTTGCGGAGGTGATTACAGATGGCTCGAAGTGTTGGATGGACTTCCACGCAAAACTTGCATTTGTAGCCAACTACCTTCCTCTCCTTAAGTTTTGAAACATCTTCCAAATGTCCAAAAGCCTGTTTTGAGTACACAAGCATAAATCACTGCAGTATTTTATCACCTCACTTTTAGGAAACACAGACCAGATTTGACACCTGAAGGGAAATTATGCTTGATGTACCCTTGTCCTCTTCTGCAAAACCGCAAGCTCAATTTCTGTTGAGATCATTAATTCCTACAAAGTAAGTGGACATCTGTGCAAAAGAATCCTTCAGTTTATGCATGAGTCCTCCTCTAGAAGACCATTCAGTTTGGCCTAAAACTGTGCTCCTCCATGACACCATGACTTCCCAAAGAGCTGTGCAGACCTTTTCCCCAAGAGCAAGTGTATTTCAAACTGAAGCAATAGGAAGGGGCTAAGTGGGCAAGAAATGGAGCACAATTTGGTCTTCTCCTTCTGAAGCACTCACCCAAAACTTCAGTCACCAGACAGATTCTTGTCATATTAATACTGAGTGCTCAATGAAAAAAAGGACTGAGGCAGAGAGAAGGCTGAGAAACAAACTGCTGTGTTATTCAGAGGGACATGGATGAGGGGGATGGGACACTTCACAAAGAATCTGCAACAAAGTACATGACAGCCTTGGCACAAAAGAAGAAGTAACTGTCCGATACAAATGCCCCACCCCGAAGCATGGGAGGAAGGAAAGAAGATGAAGAAAATACTGAAGGAATGGTTTGGAAAGAACAGGGTTTCCTACAGAACCTAGGGAGATGTGGAGGACGGATAAGGAAATTGAAGTAGAATGTGCAACTGAGTTATGGAACTCAGTGGCACTCTGAGTCATTCATTAGCCTGCGGTCATTTGACTGTCAAAGAGAACATGCAAGTGGGCATTTTTGGGCTCCCCGGCGGAGAGCTGGGGGCAGAGAAAGAGACCAGACACACAAATCCTTACCCTCTCTTGTTTGAAATCTGCAAAAGCACCATCTGCATATTTCTGCTTGCTCAAAAGCTGCTTCCTCCTCTCCTGACGTTTGGCACGCTTCTGAAACTCCTCATTGTGGCCGTTCAAGTGTGCAGTCAGCTCTACCGTGCTATGCAATTTTGTATCACAGTGCTTGCACTGGTACACAGGGCTCTGAGAGCGGGTGCCACTTCCCAGTATCGAAAAGTCCCTTTTTAAATCTTTGCTGTGGTGGTCAGTGTAATGCATGCACAGCAGCTCTGCTGTGCTGAAGGACAGCTTGAAACACTTTATGCACCTGAAGGGAAGCCACTCCATTTCCTGAGCCTCAGCCTCCACCTCAGGTTTTTCAAAGTCATTCCTCTCCTCAGCTGGAGCTGGCTTTTCATGCTCATCAGCATACACAGCAGTGAAGTAGCCCCCCAGCTTGCTTGCATGCTGCTTCTTAGGGAAAACACCAGGGTGACGCTTCATGTAATGGGACACAATGCCCTTCTTACTGAAGGACTGGAAGGAACAAAGTGAGCACTTCTTCTTCTCTACAGCCCTCCTCAGCTCCTCACTGAGCTGAGGAGTGTCATCCTTGGGAGGAGATGGAATGATCACTTTATTGGGTTTGTCGCTTACCGTCCTGGAGGCTGCCAGGCAGTGAGTGTAGTAAGCATCAATGTCATGTCTTTTCTGGTAGTGTGCTGCAAGCCCTTTGCGGATGGGGTTGGTGTATGAGCACAAAGCACATTTGAAGAGGTTGTTCTTGCCCTCTGGCTGCGCCCGGACATTGTTATGCTTGATGCGGTAGTGCCTCGCTATCCCCTTCCGGGTGGAGCAGAAATATTTACAAAGCTGACACCGGAAAACTGTGTGAGACACTAAGTGAGAACTGGAGAAATGAGGCGCTGGCACAGGGACTTCCCCAACATCCTCAGCAGCAATTTCTGGGGAGGCCTTGATTTCAGTCACCATGTCTGGCTCCACTGAGGCAGACACCTTTGGTGGTGACTGGGCAAAAACATCAAATTCGGGTTGATTGTGGTATTTTTCATAGTGAATTTTCAGCTTCTCAAGTGTTCCATGGGTGTAAGGGCAGAGTTTGNATGGGACACAATGCCCTTCTTACTGAAGGACTGGAAGGAACAAAGTGAGCACTTCTTCTTCTCTACAGCCCTCCTCAGCTCCTCACTGAGCTGAGGAGTGTCATCCTTGGGAGGAGATGGAATGATCACTTTATTGGGTTTGTCGCTTACCGTCCTGGAGGCTGCCAGGCAGTGAGTGTAGTAAGCATCAATGTCATGTCTTTTCTGGTAGTGTGCTGCAAGCCCTTTGCGGATGGGGTTGGTGTATGAGCACAAAGCACATTTGAAGAGGTTGTTCTTGCCCTCTGGCTGCGCCCGGACATTGTTATGCTTGATGCGGTAGTGCCTCGCTATCCCCTTCCGGGTGGAGCAGAAATATTTACAAAGCTGACACCGGAAAACTGTGTGAGACACTAAGTGAGAACTGGAGAAATGAGGCGCTGGCACAGGGACTTCCCCAACATCCTCAGCAGCAATTTCTGGGGAGGCCTTGATTTCAGTCACCATGTCTGGCTCCACTGAGGCAGACACCTTTGGTGGTGACTGGGCAAAAACATCAAATTCGGGTTGATTGTGGTATTTTTCATAGTGAATTTTCAGCTTCTCAAGTGTTCCATGGGTGTAAGGGCAGAGTTTGCACCGATAAGCACCATAGCCTTGCTTGAAAATCCTACTTGTCTCTTCCACATCATTCTGAGCAATATCAGTTGACTGCTCCACATCATGCACGAAGTCTTCAGCCGTGACTTTCACTGACGGGTGTCGTTTCTGGTAGTGTGTGAGAACGCCATGAATACGTGTATTAATGTATGGGCAATGTCTGCATTTATATACAGCCCCTGGGTTAATGTCTATATCCTGAGCAAAGTCTGCTGCTTTCACTTTCATGCCAGGATGTTTTTTGCCATAATGGGTCAGGAGGCCATGCAAGTTGTTGTACTCAGACTGGCAAACTGTACACTGGTACGGGGTGGAGGAGATGGCAGGGTTTGCAGAAGTCAGCTGGACAGTTTTTTCATGGGAAAGGGTGGAGTCTTCTGCACACTCTGCGTCCTGGTCCAGCTGCGATGTTGCTATCTGGTCTTCAGAATCCATCCTGACCCCAGTTTCATCAGGCTGTGGGATGATTTTCTCAGCAGAATCTTTCTCCTTGATGATATCTAACAACACAGATTCATCCCCATTCATGGCCCAAGGGTGAAATGCTTGGTAGTGATTAGTAATATCCCAAATAGAAGATGCTTCGAAAATGCAGTCCCTGCATTTATAGGTCTTCATCTCTGTTGGCATCACTAGAGCAGGAGGGGAGGGGTCAGGACCTGCCCAGAGTTTGGTTGCCATGTATGTGTAATCAACATAATGCTCGGGATGTCTCCTTTGGTAATGCACAAGCAAACCACTTGGCTCTGTGTGTGAATAAATGCACCATTCACAGTGATAACCAGCCTCTATCAAGCCGTCCAAAAAGGCCCATCTCAGTATGGAAGTGACCGTGGCCTTTAGGTTTGGGTGGTCCTTCTTGATATGCTTCCTCAATGCATAGAAGTAAGGAGATGTGTAGCTGCACTGTCTGCACTTGAGGGCCCTCAGCTTGGACTTGTCCCGCTCGGAGCTGGAGGTGTGAGCAGGGAGGCTGCTGGCTGATTTCTTCTGGCTGCGGTCACAGAGGCTGCGGATGGTGGCCGTGTGCTGCCTGATCACATCTGCATTGGCCTTGAAGTCGCGGTGCTTCTTCTGGTAGTGGATGAGCACACCCTTCACAGTCCGATTCCCGTAATCACAGTGTTGGCAGAAGAACATTTCGTTCTCAGGAGGGTTCACAGAGGTCTCGGATCCACCCCGGCCCAACTGCTGCATCGACACCGGTGGCCTCTGGATGCCAGGTGGCAGCTCCCCAGCCCGCATCATGGCTGCGGTGGGGGGCGCCTGCCTGATGTATTTGGCAGTGACCTTGATCTCCGGGTGCCTCTTCTGGTAGTGGACAAGCACCCCAACAACGGAGCGGTTACTGTAGGAACAGTGTTTGCAATAGTACAGTTCAGTGGAGAGGTCTGGGGGTGGTGGTGGGGGAGGTGCAGGTTGAGAAGCCAAGTTGGACAGTTTTGGGGAGACAGGTGCCCCCAGCTCAAAAGACATCTGAGCCAAGGCAGAGCCCCTGTCAACAGAGACAACACGCATGGTCTTCTGAATTCTGAAATATGAAGCTTTTTCTTCAGGGTGCTTTTTCTGGTAATGCACCAAAACTGAATGCATGTTAGGGCTTGCAAATGAACAGACATCACAGTCATAAACAACCACAGTGTTTACTGAANGTGGTGGTGGGGGAGGTGCAGGTTGAGAAGCCAAGTTGGACAGTTTTGGGGAGACAGGTGCCCCCAGCTCAAAAGACATCTGAGCCAAGGCAGAGCCCCTGTCAACAGAGACAACACGCATGGTCTTCTGAATTCTGAAATATGAAGCTTTTTCTTCAGGGTGCTTTTTCTGGTAATGCACCAAAACTGAATGCATGTTAGGGCTTGCAAATGAACAGACATCACAGTCATAAACAACCACAGTGTTTACTGAAGGTTCCTTCTGATTTTCACATTCAGGACTAAAACTCTTGGTGGCACTTTTGTTAAAAGCAGCTGGCACACCAGCCCCACGAGCCACAGGGGTGGAGGTTGCCATAGTTTTTGGAGCAGAATTCAAGATCTCTCTCAGTGTCTGAGACTCTGTGTTCAGCCCTTCTTGCTGCTCAACAACATAGCTAGAAAATATCATTGCATTGTTAATTTTCACTGTGGGATGCATTCTTTGGTAATGTGGCATCAGGCTTCTAACGTTTGGGCTTGTGTAAGAGCAGAAACGGCAGCGGTAGATCAGATCAGAATGATCGAAGTTCAGTACATTCATAGCTTCAGGATGATGCTCCCCATAATGCTGCTGCAGGTCTTCAAAATTTGTGTAGTCAATATAGCACTCAAGACATCGATATACTGCGCTGTGGTCATTGGGATCCAAGATATACCTAAAGCTGAATTTAATGTAGGGATGCATTCGCTGGTAGTGGGTGCTCACACTCCTTGCAGATTTGTTGCTGAAATCACAGTGTTTACAATAGTAAAGCCTGCCAGAGTCACTAAACTCCGAATTCTCATTGTTCTGGTCAGTACCGTACATGTTGGACTGGCTCCCCAAAACAGAGGCATTAGGGCTCTGATGGTCCTTCATGCTGACAGCAGAATAATAGTCTTCCTCATCTTCAGACAAAGTCAGCTCAATCTCTGCTCCGTTGGTGGAATTGTAGTCATGTTGCATGCTTCTGAAGCTTGTCTCCTTCTGGGAATCATTAGTCTCTCTGCCCCACATTTGCTGGGGTGCATAAGAACTGGAAACCTCTATCATTGGTTCTGCTTGCTCTTCCTCTCTGTCCAACTCCACCTCTATCTCCACCTCATTGTCCTCCTCCTCTTCCTCATCATCCTCCACATTAATCACAGCATCTTCTTGCTGCTTGTTTTGGCTGATCTTGCTCTGCAGGTTGCTCGCTATTTCATCAATTCTAGTTCTCTTTTTCACGGGAGAGAGATCTAAAGGGAAGTCATTTGAGACCTTCCTAGGGGCTTTTGCAACAAAGTTATTTTTAGAAGAGAGCCCAAGGATGGAGGTCTGGCTCTTCTTCACTGTGCTGGCAGAGGGGTGAGCATCTGCCTCGCTCTCCTGTGGTGCATTCGATGGTGGCCCATCATATTTTGGCAAGTTGTCACAGAATGAATGCTTGTGCTGCTGATGAACTCTGAGGCCTTTCAAAGTGGTGGTGGAATAGTTGCACAACGTGCACTTGTATGGATGCTGTGAGTGGGGCTGGGGTGACTGCTGTTGTTGCTGTTGCTGCTGTGGCTGCACTGGTTCCATCATCCCAGCTGACTTCCTGCCATTTATATTTCCACTGTCGTAAGACACTGTGCTGTCATTCAAAGATGAGGCAATGCTTTCAGCCTGAGAGTTCATAGTGTCCCAGTCTGATGTTGTTCCTGTGTGACACTGCTTGTGGGCACCAAGCTTTAAGGAACTCTTGCAGGTGAAAGGGCATTCATCACATTTGTACACAGCTGTCTTTCCAGACAGGTGGATGTTCTCAATGTGACGAGAAATACTGCGGCGGTGCATTGTCAGGAAAGGGCAAAAAGGACACTGGAACCTGTTCATATATCTTCTAAAGGGAATTCCCTTTGTTTCCAATAGCTTGTTGCCATCAGATCCCATCAGCTGTTCTGCAGACATTCCTGAGGCCTGGTGATCCATGGAGTTTAAGCCATTCTCGCTGTCCATTTCATTTAGTTCTTCATCTGAGCTGGAGTCATTTAGCATACTGCTTGTTTCCAGGTCAGCAGAAGAATTCGTCATATCAGCAATTCCATACCGGGATCTGTCAGACAAATTAACCATGCCCGAGTTATGAGGTGACTTAGGCTTCATTTGAGGGTAAGACACAGAAGAAAACTTGGAAGATGTAGAGGAGTTGGGCCTGATGAGGGAATTGCCCATGGAGCTTCTGAAGTTTGAGACATTGGCATTCGACATCTCACGTCCTGTTGCGTTCATGGAAATATAATTAGAGTTTGGAGAGGCATTCTGGGCACTCTTGCTCTGCACTTCAGGTGCGCTGGTTCCATCCTGTTGCTGCCTCAGGCTGGACAGTATTTTCACCATGCTGCGGTGCTTCTTCATCATGTGGTCACACCAGCGCTCCCTCCGAGGTGTCTGGTAGCTGCACCACTCACAGCAAAAGTTGCCCCTAGACTTTGTCAGGGGCTTGACCATTGATTCTAAAATGCTCCGCTCCACCACTTCTGCAGGCAGCTCCTTGCAGGGTTCCTGCACTGGCACAGAAGCAGATGTTGACTCAGACACAGCAGCAGCAGCAGCAGCAGCAGCAGCAGCAGCAGGAGTTGAACTCTCTTTCAGGTTGTTTTTGTGGTACATTTTCTGGTGTTTAATAATCCTTGCACGCCTGGGTGACTTGTAGGTGCAGAACTGGCAACTGAAAACTTTACCAAACCCTTCATGCATCATGATGTTGTAATTTAGGGAACTGGAAGCTGGTGGCCCCACTGAGCTGCCCCCAGCTTGTGCTCCATGAACTTTCCGTGTGTGCTCTATGAGGAGGTTTTTGGAACGGAAGTAACGTACACAGAACTTGCACTGGAAAAACTTGCTGGTTGGTTTAGGATTTGGAGCCATGTGCTGGCCATAGAAAGTCTGGCTCTGGCTATAGTAACTTCCAGTCCCCATCTGACTTGTTGCATTTTGCCCTAAAATGAGAATTAAGGTGTATACATAAATGAATAAGATCAAATAAAAAAGCTTTTCCTCCACCCACCCTGTACGCATAAGAATGTAACCACATCTTGAATAGACAATAATCACATCAGGATTCCCTTACTTATGGCAAAATCTACAGACGTGGTATACAGTTCGGGATAGGCAATTTCCAAAAATAATCTCGGGGAAAAAATGAAGCTAGTGTACTAATAAAAGATGAAAATTTGGAGGTGGTTCACGGTAGTGAAGAACAACCATGAAAAGCCGAAAATGAAAAAATCGATATGAAGAACCACATGAAAGAAGCTGGAAAATAAAACCATCCTCCATGCTTCCACCTGCAGAAAAAAAAGCCATGGTCAGGACCAGTTTGTCTGATGATAGATACCTACTCTGCTGACATAAAAATAAAGATAATGCAAGTTTTTAAACCACATTAAAAGCAGAAACTTACACATGCTGAAATAAACCACATGTAAAATACGGGGTTAGAGTTGAGATCTTAGAGTTGAGATAAATCTTGGAGTTGAGATTTACCTGCTATTTCGTCCGGAATTGCAAATTCATCTTTTACAGAAGAAAATTCAACCTCAGTCTGGTTGCTAGCATTTATGGAACCAGACCTTGGCTGGGTAGGACTTTCCTCAGAGACATCAGTTGGCTGCAGAAAAGCAGTGTGAACATCCTGAATGTGAGCTTTTAGGTCTTCGTAAGATGGAGCTCGAAAATCGCAGCCATCACACTGCAGGACCTCCATGGTTCAGGTTGATATTTTACATTAGAAAGTTCTGCAAGAAAAACAAGAAGAAGGAGGGAAGAAGAAAGAGATGTGTTTACAGCAATGCTATTGGAACAAATCCTGAAATTAGTTAATAGCAAGCTTTTGATAATTCAGCCATTTCCAGAGATTCCACAAATACAGCAGTGTGAAACTCAATCTTTGTTTACCATATTAAGAGGCATTTATTCAGATTCACAAGAAGTCCTACCTAGGTAGCTCACAAGTTGCTAACTCCACAAACAGTCAACTTTCTGACAAGTGAATATTGATTCAATGGACTTTGTCCTCTTGGCTTTTCCATTACACAGGCTGTTATTCAGAATTTTGTCTTGTCCAAAGACCACAATCCATATGCTGAGAAACGGCAAGTTACTCTCAGTCATGCACTGAAATTTATAATCAGAAGACAGTGGCTTCTGCCTCTATGAGACTTATTCTAACCTTCCTGGGAGTTGCCAATTCCTGCCTCATTCAGAGAGCTATTTGCCTTTCTTCTTAGCATCCTATCACTCCTGATACTGGTGGAAAACCTAGACCCAACAGTAAGGTTAGATGCACTCACATGAACCCAAGGCAAAGTACTCTGCCCTATTTCTACTAAGCTTTGTAAGGGCATCTCCATTCTTTGTTAAAATGTTTACGGCTTCATTTTAGTCTATTCTGGGGACACGACCTTCGTGCCTTAGCAGTCTGGGGGATGGAGGGAGCAGGAGGAAGAAAACAACATTAATGGGAATAACAATACTGATAAAGCACAACGGAAACATGAGTTAGAAAGACATAGAGTCATTATGACTTTCTTGATTTATGCAAAAGCCTTGCACACCTTGAAGTACAACACAACATAAGATACAGTGAAGTACTGTGGTTCCGCTAGTGAAAATTAATCCTGCAAGAGAGTTTCATGTGTCTGCACCGCCATGAAGGAGAGGAACCACAAAACACAAGCCAAACAAAAGACTTAGACCCTCCTACCCTGTGCAGTGTTGAGGCACAAGAACCACCTTCCTATATTAACACAGGAATTACTTCTCTAAGCGTCCATGCACTGTGCTGGAAAAGGATGAGAAACTGAGCATTTCAGATGTCCAAGACATAAGAGCAGCCCAGCCCAAAGCACTTTAATTCCATGTGTTTATTTTATGTGGAGTATGAAGCAACCTCCACAGTGAGGAGTAAGCTCCAAAATATTAAGGCACAGAAACGAGAGAGGGTACTGCACCAGGATTTTAGAAGAAAGAATGCTTCTTCTGATAGCCTGCTAAAATAAACTTCTAGCAAGTCAAATTCCGGACAGTCTGAGCACAGACGCTTTCCACATATTTACCTACATTACTTTGCAGGCTGCACTATGTCCTTTCTCTTCTCCCACTCCCTCCCACCACCAATAAAGAAAATGAACGCTGCACCAGCTTCTTTTCAGCTAACAAAGTTACAATAATCGAGATACTCAAGCTTTTATGTGCAAGCAACAGACCAAATTGTGTGGAAGAGGTTGCTATCTGCTCTGGATCAAATTACAGCAGTGAGTGAAGCCCCACCCCACGTCTCCTTTAGCACAGTCCATTAGACCTGAAAACAAATTTTTCCATGGAGCAGACGACTCCTGCATTTAGAGCACTTCACAGAAAAGCAGATCATCCAGTTTTCACTACCCATCCCCCAAGCTTAGTCCTTTCATCTCAGCCAAACAAGCCACCGCTCTGCTGAATGTGTTTATCACACTTTCAAGAGATATGAGCCCCTGCGTCACTGAAGCTTTAAGACTCACTAAGCTGCCCTAGTCCTCTGAGCTTTGGGAGCAGCCATTTTAGCTCAGACAACTCCTGCACTCAGAGGCTCAGAGCTTCTTGCCTGTGCACAACATGGCCTCACTTAGCTTCAGTTCAAGCACACCAGCCTTTTTCTTTTTTTTTCTTTTCCCTCCCCCTTTTTTAACTCCTCCTCCTTCGGTGATGCTTTAAAAACAAGCATCCTCAGAACAGATCTCCCCTTCTCCTGCATGACTTGCCCTCCAGATCGTGTTGCTCCTGTCCCCCTGCACTCCTCAAGCTGCACCTTCTTTCCCTCAGCAGAGGCTGGGGTTTCCCAAACCATCTCCTAGGCTTGGGTTTTCCTGTCCCATGGATTACAAATGTGACAGTTCTTTCCAGAAGCACCGCATTACAGCACCACAGGTCCAAGCTGTCCTACAAGCAGGGGCGACACACAGCTGAGCCTCGCAGGAGAAAGAGGAGGAGGAGGAGTAGAAGGAGGAGGCGTAGGGAGGGAGTGAAGGGGGACGGCAGGCGGGGGGCCTCCAGCCTGCCCTGTCCCTGGGGAGCTCTCCTGCTTGGCGCAGAAGACACAGCACCCCACTCCCCTGCCAGATTCCAAAGTCTAATGACCTTTGTTAATCACCAGCCAGCTTGTCTGCATCAGCAAACCCTGCCAGCAGACACACCCTTCACACAAAGGCTGTAGCTATGCCTTTTAAGAGAGGTTCTCTGAAAGCTCCATTGTGTAGAAAGAGAGAAAAAACACAGGCACAAAAATCTCACTCTTCCTCCGTCAGCACCCCT
>VYXB01006340.1:142757-179318 GCA_013397135.1 Pachyramphus minor
ACTTCAGACCCTTTTGAAACATCACCGCCAAACGCTCTCAGCTCTCCTTTGGAAACTTCAGATCAGTTTACGAAATACAAACCCAGAAGGGAGACTAACATTGAGGATCTGAAAAAAGATAATCCTGGCAGTTTCAAGAAGTAAAAACCACCACCATCCCCATCTCCAGCATACACTGCTGCTTGGAGAAGGTATCCTTAGGGATGCTGGTTGCTGTCTACACAAGCTTAAACCAACATGCGTGTTGGGAGATATCATTAATAGTTGCTGATTACAAAACTGATGGAGACTCTCTAATGGGTTCCAGCTTGAATCTCAGCAGGGTCTACAGCACAGCGGCAGCACCAAGTCAAAGAAGTTAACCTTCCTGCAGCTGTGAGGAACAAACATCGGGTACAGCTGAATGGGCTACAGTTTGATGTTTTCACCGTGCATCACATTGAAAGCAAGATGAAGTACTTTGTAAGGAATTCTGCTCTACCATTTCCACATTCTTTAAAATTCAGGTATTGCATGGAGGCTAAAAACACAAATTGCCAGTTCGAGCTCATAGATCAAAAGAAATTGTAATGCAATGTGTATCTTTCTTTTTTGGTCTCCATTGGATATGACACTGGGAGAGACACACCTGCTGACCAGCAAAGAGCATTTTCAAGTGCAGCTGTTAATATACTGCCAAGACACATCCAAAGCAATGAAGACAAAGCAAAATTCATGCATTTCCATCATGGCCAGCTAAGGAAACACATTCCATAACCCTTCAAATTTTCAAACAATGCAATTAGATAATGTTGAGGGAAATGAAGGTGGAGTGAGAGAGGAGTTAGCAAATCTACAAACTCAACAGCAGTACAGTAAGTGTGGGAAAAAAACAACCCCAAACAATGAAACAAAACCACCATGAAGTGAATCCAGAAATCCCACAAGCCCTCAAGCATATTCACAACCAATCTCTTGAGACCACATTGCCTACAGATAATGGGACTTCAAAAATGCCCTTACTAATGCGATGCTAACCTCAGCAAACATTATTAAAATGCCATTGTCTGACTAATTTGCATTTCCAAGCTCTTCTTAAAAATATGGCCTTAATGCTTAATATGGAGGTATTCTCATTTTTCTGATGAGCAAAAAGCTTTTAAAACATTGGGCAAGAGATTCTCGAAGCCACAGTTTTAAAGACTCAAGGTGGTCTCAAATTGTCTTCAACATCCTTTTCTACATTCACAAATGCATGAGAACATCTGAGACACAGTTGCATTAGATTTCGAGGTTTTTAAAAATCCAAAACAAAAGATAATTGTGCTTGTTGAACAACACTAATTACAGAATTTGGCAGCAGCCAAAGTAGTACAAATCATTATGTTTAAGTTTGGTTTTGAAGCTTCAAAATACAAAATTAATTGTGAAGCCCAAGGCACTGACCTCAAAATTGAGCTTCTGTGGTTTGACTATCCATCCGTTATATTTTGAGATGGAGTCAGCAGAGTTTCTAGAAGTTAAGAATATGCACATGCCCAACCACAACTGAGAAGGTCAGTCAGACCACACAATGTGAGCTTCCAGCTCAGCATTAGTAACATGGCATGTAAAACAAATGAATCCCGTTCTCCAGGCCTTTCTATAGTCAGATGATATCAGGGGTATCTTCATCCCTATGTCAAACATGCAGGTTGTGCACACAGATTTCATTTTACTCAGTGACTAGGTGGAGCTGAAAGAAATTCCGTCATGAAAAGTGCTGTCAAGCGTGGATCAGGCTGCCCAGGGAAGTGGTTGAGTCACCATCCCTGGAGGTATTTAAAAGATGTGAGGATGTGGCACTTATGGACATGGTTTAGAGTATGCTGGTTAAAGGTTGGACTCCATGGTCTTGGAGGTCTTTTCCAACCTTCTCCACTCTACCAGAAATAAACCACCAAACATTACAGCAATGGTATTCACCATGGCAGGTAATCACAGATCACACGAGCTTTCAAAAGTCCCAGGAGTAACACCTCAAGCATTCTTCCCTGCTAGAGAAGCCTGGGTTTTCCAAGGCACTAGTACCCACAGCTGTGCTGAGGACCTTCCAGCTGTGCCCACCTGGGCTCCTGGCCAGGTTCAGCTCATGTACGATGGAGCTGCTGCTCTGATGTCATTGTGTTGGGGGCTTGCAGCTTTTTCTCTTTTCTTCCCCCTTAAACACTTTTTATAATATGAGAACACAACAGGGAAAATGAGGGCTAAACAAATAAAATCATAGGAGTAATGCAAAAACTTAGACATTTGAGAAACTGGAAACCTGAAGGCTATTCCAACCAGAGGAGCCAGCCTCATCTTTCATTTATGAAAGGAAACCCTATAATTAATTAAGAATTCAAAGAGTAAATTCAACTCTCAACTACAGTCAGGTAAACCTACTCAATTCATGGGTCTTTTTCAATAACCAAATTCCAGTCAAGCTATTGGAGTTCTTGGTCCACTGAGGACTGTCTTTGGAGTTACTTCCCCCAGCTGATAACAATATAAACTAAACTGAAGTACGATTTCTTTCTTCAATCCTGTTTTGGTTCTTTTTTTTCAATTGATAGAACTGGATTTTGTTAAAACTCCATGGGTTAGGTTGCAAGTCTCCATTATACTTATATTGTGGTTCATATTTTCATGTAAAGGAATTACAGCTTTAATTATCAGGATCTCCACAGTGATGTCTAGTTTTGGGTTGTTTATTCTATTTTTACACTCAACAGAGTTATAACCATGAGAGGAATATATTAGCTGATATCTGTGATTCTCTCACCCGTTCTTCCCGTAAATATTTCTCTTGACCTACCTGGAAATATGTGTTGCAATGTAAGATATTTTCAGGAAAGAACTTCTTTTAGAAATTCATTACAACTGAACAGTAAAAACAAGAATCTAAACTAAGAAGACATGGACTCATTTCTGTTTTAAAATGTACTTATCCAGCCACCTGCAAGAGTGTTTGAACCTGAAGTGGGCTTCAGATCTGATTCCACAAAAGCAGGTCTTCCTACTATAATTCTTTGTAAAGTATCTTCCAAACTTCTCAGAAGTTTCCCTGTCATGGAAAATAGGTTGACTAACTTTGTTGATTCCTATACAGCTAATATTTATTTATGTTCCTGAATACACACATTCTTTTAACATATCTGATAACATACTATTCATCATTGT
The DNA here is from genome assembly GCA_013397135.1 of Pachyramphus minor. Classification (NCBI taxonomy): domain Eukaryota; kingdom Metazoa; phylum Chordata; class Aves; order Passeriformes; family Tyrannidae; genus Pachyramphus; species Pachyramphus minor. Next base: position 145,938 of record VYXB01006340.1, read on the forward strand.
AAAGCTACCTCATAGATTGCAAAATTTTCTACATTTCAAAGGAAATATAAAACACATTATTCTTAAAGCTCATGGAAGAGATCCTACACATTACTAGGAGCTGCCAGAAGATTTTTTTTTTCAGTTCAAGAAGAGAACAGGGATTCACAGCACCTCTTACATAAGTGACCTAAAATGGGTCCAAATGATGGATACTTTGCTATCAGTTCAACTGGCTCATTAAGACGATGAGTTTTAAAAAAATGGGGTGAAAAACACGCAAAACAAAGAAACAAAAAACCAGAACCCCAGAAAAACATGCTTATTGAATATTAGTGCATATTAGCCATCCCACTGTAAGACCCTAGCAGAATAAAGGCACACCATGGCTTTTACATGGAGATATGAAAGCAAGGAGAACCATGATAGTGGCACAGAGTCAGTTTCTGCAGGGTATCTTGAGGAAAATCCTGCAGTCCCCGGCCTCAAGCAGACACATTAAACTGATAGCTGTCTCACTACAAACTTCCCCAGCAACAAAAACAAAAGTCCAAGATGGAATAGTTGATCTTACACCCCTTTGTTAGCTGTAAGGAAATCAAGTCAACAAAGACAATTCAGATATAGGTAACTGAACTACAAAGCACATCAGGGCTGGGGCTTTACGGATTCAAGCTACCTAAATGTTGATTACACCTTCATTTCTCCCAAATAATGTTTCTTTCTTTCTTTCCTGGAGTCTATATACACACACACACTCACACACACACACATATGAACTTTTAAAGAAAAAAAACATTAAGAGGGCATCTGAATGCCTGAAGGACACTTTAAAACTTCAAACTTCTAAAATAAAAGCAGATTGCAAATAAAATGCCACGGTCTTATTAAAAGACAAACTGAGAGTGTCATACAAATTATGATTCTGACTTTTGTCTTTCCTTTCTGAAGGTTAGCTGTAAGGCATTACATGGTACAGAGCACAGGCAACGGAGTCTTAGGATAAAGAACTTCCCTTATGAGAAAGGCTCTCAAAGATTAAATGTTCTTGCTTCAAGCAAGGCTAGGATGGGTTTTTCTGATCTTCTGAATTACTTTCATGGCACGTTATTAATCCTTACAGAAACCAAAAGAACACTAAATATATAGGAGAGTCTAAACAACTAGATGGCCAGACTGTCTCTCTTCTTAAGTATGACAGTTTACTGAATAGAAGTAGTTTAAGAGGAAGATGAAACAGCATAGGGCAAAATTCTAGACTAGAAATGTGGTTTACCACTTGGTTCCCATATTAAATGCTCCCAGGAAACAAGCCAAGTCACTCACCTCACTGACACAACCCAATCTCTAAACGCTTTTCTGCACAGACTGAAGTGTTCGAGGGGCAAGTGGGCTGGCCTAGCCTAGGAAAACAGATGCCAGAGCCAAGCAGCTTGGCTTCCTTAGAGCTCCCCATATGGCACAATGGAACCAAAAACATTGGGTCTGGAGTTTCTAATTTCCAGCCAAGAGTTAATTATCTCAAAAAAATCCAGTTTCTGTGAGTTAACAGAAATGCAAACTCCGGAGTACATGGACTTGAGAGGAAGATGTCAGTAGGTGGTGCTGAAGAACATATCAGCATTCTGCCTGGGCACTCCAGAAACAACCTAATTCCTTCTCATGCATTGCAAATATCTTCTAGGAGCTTTTACACAAAGGATGCATTACCACCCTCACTCTGGAAGGAGCAGGGGAGGAGCAGGCTCCTCAGCTTGGCACAACCCCAGCAAAGATCCCTTTCTTGCCAGGACAAGTCAGAGCTGTTAAAACGTGGGTGCTGCCAGTAGCAAATCAGACATAGCAAACTCTACCATGTAACTTGCTAGACCATGAACTGAAGTGGGAAAGGGCAAAGTTGTGTCTGAAGACAGAAAAGATTATCTCCTGATGGCCATCTGCCCTTCAAACAGCCTCTAGTGCCTTTAAAAGTAAATTTGCCACTGACTCTGCACCACATGCTCCATTCCATGGTCACACTGCTGTGGCTGGTGACTTGTAAACACGCTTTAGTGAGGACCAGTCTCAGTTTGCAAGAAGCACGGTATTTTTACAGAGACTAAAGACAGCTTATAAACTGGTGACAGAGCTAAACCATGGGAACACAGAAGCTGCTGGATTATTCTAGGGGCCACAGAATTTTAATCTTAGAGATCTGAGATTAGACCAGCCAACACAGCTGGTTTAAAACACAAACAGGCACTCTCAGCATAGTCACAGAGGTGAAAATCAAGTCTGAAACCACAAATGCAAAGGGCAAAGCTCTGCTTGGGGCCTGCTACTGAAAAAATGTAATGCAAAATAAAGACAAAATATCACCAGCTTGAAAGATGGATGCAAAAGTATGCTTTTTTGGACACATGTTTTTCCTTTAAGTACGGAAACTGGTCTGGACCTGCGATGTAGCAGTGGTGAGAGAGACTGAACTTGGCTGGTAAGAATAATCTTTCGGCCAGAGAGCATTCCTGTAATTTGGTGCCCAGTTTGGTAGTTACTGAAGACTCACTAAGCAAGAAAAACTCACAGGGCAGTTGGAAACCAAAGAAACACTGTGTGGATCAGATCCAAGCAAGCCTGTCTTTCACCACCAGTGAGAGCTCAGCTTAGTAACAACCCTGGGGAATACGGAGCCCTCTCCCTCGGTGCATCCTGAGATCGTACATGCTCCAGAGGTATTCCTTTAAAAGGTCAACCCCATGCAAAATACATATGGAGAGGATGAACAAGGGCATTCAGAGGAGTGGTTTTAACCCTATAAATTCAAAGCACTAAAAGTCATGTTTTGTACCAGCAAACAAAGCTGAGTAGAACAGCACCTCACCTCGTGCAAACCCAAACCCACCACATGCATGACTCTAGTTATAAAGCAAAAGGCACAGCTGAAACCCTACTGGAGGATGAGAAAATGCTGATTAACAAAGTTTAAAGATTGTTCAGCTTTCCCAGACTACTCCTCAGAAGCACGCATTTGTTTGAGGAGCTCCACTGACACCCTAGCTATTTTAACACTGCCTTTGTCTCCAGCTATGCCTCCCCTTCCCCCAAGCTTCCTGCTATATTTGACATTTGCTGGGCAGGAAGCAGAAGTCTCTCTGTCCGCCAGTTCATTTCCTCAGGTAATACAAATCCATCACTGACCCATTTATAATGCCAGACAGAATACACAGTTTTATTTGCCCGCTGACTCACGTGCAGCATGGCAGCCAGCATCTCTGCCCTGGGTGAAACAATCTATACTTGCCCAGTACTTGACAGATCTCAGACTAGTGATTACCATTAGACTGCCACCCTTCTCCCTGCCACTCCTCCCAAAAGATCTTTTCCACCTGTGAAAGTGAAGATCTTCTGTCTGTTTGTGATGGTGGCAGCAAGATGTTGGTCCTACCCCTGAAAAGTGATAGAGCTGAGAAGGAGGAACAAGTTGCAGCTAACACTTTCACTGCCCAAAATACTTTGTCCCAAATAACTTCAGATATAGATAGAGAGACTCCTTTGGGTTACATGTTGGAATGCAGTGTATACATTTGGAATGCAATATCCTGGGTCCAAATGGGAACCTTGCTTCTTTTACTCCCCTTTTCAACCCCCATTTCATTCCCTTACTCCTTCCAGGAAATAAATTTTTACTATTGGTGTAATCATATAAAGTCCAAGTACAAAATAATTACAATAGCATACTGACTTATAATCACTCATGTGATACACAGATAGCTGGCAGGCTCCAGAAGAAACTAAGTGGAACATCTGCAATGCACTTCAGGATGGGGGAGAAGAAGAATTCAGAGTGATCCTAGGATTACAGATCCCAGTATTTATAAGTTGACCAAGTTTATTAAACTTGTACAGTCAGAAAGTGTTTAGATCAAAGAGGCATTAGAAATAATTACATTAAAACCAGAAAAAAAGCTGCTATTCCCTGTCTATAAAAGAAACAAACTTTGTTATGCAGGTAATAATTAAGAACCACCTCCCCCACAAAAGTAAAGTAATAAAAACAAAAAAACAAAGCCACCCCCCCAAAAAAAAAACCCCAAAACAACCAACCAACCAACCTCTTTTTAACCATATTTCATGTCCTTCCAGTAATAAACAGCCCCTGTCCCTGATTACTATGGATGCATTCAAATTCAGGAGAAAACTAGTATTAAAGCTCAGTTGTATCAAAAATGGTAAGAGGTTGAGGCTCCTAATGGAGTTCTTCTGTCCTAGTTTAATCCTTTTTACTTTAAATAAGATGTTTGAGGGTCGGCCACTAATATCCAATTTCTTTTTCTTCCTCCTAAGAAATACTCAAACAGGAAATGGATCATAAAGAATAAAAAAACCTAAAACTTTCTTTGTAATAAGGCCAATGGCTAAGAAGGGCTGAGATTATAAGCAAATGCATCCTTCAAAAGCTACAATCCTTGCAAATATGTAGACATTACAGAACTCTTAGGGCTCTTTTCTCTTCTGTAAGTCCATTACACAACACCTTATTTTTTTTCTGCTGTCGTAAATGCTGTGCATTTAATGGTTTAAAACTTAACAGTCTTCAAGCATTTTAATTTATCTAGAAGGTAACACTATCCAAATTTAGAACAAAATAATCAGTCCCCATTGTCGACAGATTACTCTTGCTTTGAAGATTCACTTCACCTTAAAGATATAAGATAAAAGCTGATAAAAGAGAAAGTTGTTGCCAAAACTTTCCCCAGAATATGTAAACAATTGCCAAACTACTTAAGGAAAGTTCAGTTCAAGACTAGTTTATCAACACAGAACGTATCTCTTGGTGAAAAAACAAACCAAGCAACCCAAAAACCACACACACAACAACAACAACTGTGTAACCTGGAATGTGAACACAAATGCTTGATTTCTGCAAGAGGCAGGAGGAGACTGTAGGAGCTTTTTGGTTTTGCTGGCCTAAATGAAGAGGCTTCTTGGGTAAATTTAAGGTGGATGGACATTTTAGGAAGCACTTATGTATGTCCCTAGGAAAAATTTGGACCTTTTCCAAAGAGAAAAAAAATGCACTAAAAAACCCACCAAGATTCTTAGACAAATTCAAGAAAAGGCAGCCCAATGGCATCTCAGGCTCCATCAGGATTTTGGTACTTTGCATGAATACTAAGAAGCAGCAAAGAGAAGCCTGAGGATTAGATAAATGGACAAGAAATAGTCTTCTAATAAGCCTTGTCCTCAAAACTCTTATTTTGTTACAAACACAGTTACAGTATTAAAAATCGGTGGGACAGGGGCACTTCAGGACAGGGATTGTGCTTTTGGCTGCAGTCAGAAAGGCAGCCACACTTGACTTTGGGAAAGCAGTGTGGTCAGCAGTTCCCCTCTCTCCCCATTGCTACACAAGCCATTGTTTGAGCCGCAGACAGAGTAACTGCTCCAGGGATATTCCCTCTCTAGAATGGAGGAGAGAGAACACCTGGACTGCCAAGAGTTTCACAACCAGAACACAGGAAACACAGTTAGGTCACTGCCTGTCTGTATGTGGAGAGCAGAACCAGAAGTGAGGTTGCACCCAGAGTTAGATGTGCTTTCGGACTTAGAGAGGCTTTTTGAAACTACAGCGTCTCTGTCTGAATAACTCCATGGCTAAACAAACCTTGACATTTACTCTGCACATAAAGTCCATAGAAGTGGGTGAGATATATTTTAAGCTAACAAAGATAGAACCCCCCCCACGTTTTAAAAGAATATGCAAAAGAACCCAGAAGGTTCAAGCCATGTGATGGTTTAAAAACCATACACAGACCCAACAGAACTTTCAACCTTATAAATTACAAAAAAGAAAAAAAAAATCTTGCCTTTTAATTAATCTGTAAACTTCAGAAGGAATGTTCTGAAAGCAAGGGAAGAGTAGTCTGGCTCACAATGATTTCAACGAAGAGAAAGTATATCCCCTATGGTAATGCCAAAGACATATATGTGATGTTCCACAGTTCCAAAGCAAAGGGGTACATTATTGAAATTAGCTTTATTGATTATTATAGAGCTGCTTAAAAAAAGGAACTAAAGTCTGACTTAAAGGGAAGAAACTTAAAAACTTCCCACCTTACTGCTTTTCCAAGAGGCACATCTAAGTACTTTCAGTACACCAAGTGTCACTAAATCCTCCAGCTCAAGAAATTTTAAAATAAAGCAGTATAACTTCAAAGCAGAACCGTATAAAGAATTCTATTTTCTTCTTACCAAAGGAATAAAAATGGACACAAGCAGGCAAGCAACAAACAAACCAAACCCCTAAAACCAAAACAAACAAAAAACATAAAAAGAACCCAAACAACAACTCCAGAAAACAAAACCTAAACCACAAAGACCTATGACAGACTCAACTGTTACAAAATTGTATGTCTTCAATTTATCCCGGCTGAAAGGGACATCTTTTCATTTACAAATGGCGGAGACTGGGACAATCACATACATAAACAAAACATCTCTTTTCATTAAGACTACAGCTAAGTGAGCAGCTCTTCAGACAGAGCATTCAGCAACACCACTTGCCAGTCAGGTGAATCTCCTCCCTGTTTCTTTCATCCTAAAAGAGTCACACAAGAACCTTATGACACCAGAATTCATACAAAGAGTATTTTGAAATATTTTATTTGTGTTGGCCAACATCCATTAGCACTATGGAAGAGGAAAAAGGAGGAATGTAATGTGGTTTGTACTCCTTTTTTCCCCCCTTTAAAACTCATTTGAATAAAAGGCATTTGCACTTTATTTACTTGTTTCTTGGAACAAGCATTCATTCCAGCGTGGGTTCTTGTTTGCAGGAATGTATGCAGAGTGAAAGTTTCACATTAATTAGGATGCCACTGATGAAGTATCTATGTGAGAAGTGTACAATCAGTTCTGCAGAAAGTTCACTTTTCCTTCTGCTGTTCGTGGAACACGAAAGCATGACAAAAGACAGTTTCAGGTTTCCAGCCATTTGTCACAAAGAAGTCATTAAAGTTGGAAGAAGTGACTTGTTCTTGGAGAGACCAGAGACTGAAGAATTCCCCTAGTTTTTGAACAGCTTCAAATTATTGAACAAAATCTGCAGACTTACAATTGTTCATTGATACATACATACACATGTACGTACTCTTATGTACATACATAAGAAACAAAAAGGCAGGTGTAAGTATTTCAAGTAGCAATACTGACACTCTTACATGAGGTTACAGGCTGTTTATTTGACTCATGCAGCTTCAGGACATGCTGTTGTGGGCTCTGTGAAAAGCAAGTTGAGTGAAGCTGCACCACAGAGAACCTTCTTCCTTTGGTAATGGGGAACCACATGGAAGCGAAGCAGCCTGGCTTCAGGTCACACAGCTGGTCTGTGGCACAGCCAGAAGCAGGAAGTGGGTTTCCAGACTCCAGTTCTTCTCCGTTGTGCCATGCTACCTTTCTGTGTCCCTGAAATTCCAGTTCTAACTTCCCATAAGAAGAAGAAATGAAAAGCTCTCCAGCAGAGCAGAAGTTAAAATTTCAGGAGGAGGGGTAAATCAAAACACCACACACAAGGATATAACTGATGCTCTTTATTTATCATTGTATTTACTTTCTAACTGGAATTGCCATTTCCAGCCTTCTGCACAGAATCCAGGCCTTTTGGTGAAGAATTTAGGTCAACTCAGCAAAATGTCTGCAGAGCTGCAGAGAAGAATACTAGTGGAGACAGAGTTTAGTGACGGTGAGCATGGTCTAATCCTGACATTATTTGAGATCACAGTGGGAGAAGGGACATGGAAAAAACAGTGGCCATCCAAAAATGGAGCTTTATATGGGGGTGAGAAAGAATATTTGTTTTGCAGGACTGACAGCTAGAAGAACTGAAATTCTTGTATGATCCGAGAGGCTTTTCTCTTAATATGACTTTGCCCAAACTACTGAGTCTTTCTACTCTTTCCCAAACTCTTCTCAATAATGGGCAACGTAATATTAATTCTTCTGTTCTAGCAAATGTCTGGAGAAAAACCCACCAGCAATTACTAAAAGTCATCAAAGAGGATCTTCTTTATAGCACCTTTATAGAAATATCTGCAAGAGGAACACTCTGGGTCCTCCACAATGTCTTTTGTAAGCAGGAGATATTCAAGACCAAAGAAGGGGAAGTTTGATTTAATCAGACCTCTCCTTTCACACATGCTAGCTGCAGCCACAAAGCATGTGCACATATCCACTCCACGCCAGCCAACAAAATTTATGAGAACTAACCAAGCAACTAGTTTTCACAGACTGACAGTTGCACCTATCACTCATTGTTAGGACATCACGACAAACAAGACCCAGATATTTTATGGATTTCTCAAAAAACATTCAAATTGTAAGAGAATCAAGTCCTGCAAATCCTCTAGGCTACAACATCACCTTCAGTATATTTTTGACCACTATGTAAAGCTAGTATGGTTTTTCTGAAAAACTTCAATAAAATAAGTGTTCGTCAGCCTGGATTCTAAGGAAACACAATTTTCCAGAAGGCTCTGTGCTCAGAACCATACACAGCCTACCAGGGACTCCTGATCCTGTTTAATGTGAACCCAAACTCTGCCGAAGTAGCTTACAGACACAGAGCAGTCTCTGTAGTAATCCAAGATACTGCTGGCACTCCTGTTGAAGGAAACATACTGAGCATGCTTCATCCCATGTCTGCAGAGCAGAACCAGCCTGAGCTCTGCCAACAGCCAAGTGTGTCATGGGCAGCTGTGACTGTTATTTTTCCTGGGCAGAGATGAGAAGTCGTAACACCTATTCTTTGGGTGCTTTTTTCTGCCTGCGGCTGTCAGCTGAGATATACAAACATTCTTGCAGTTGGAAGACACCTAGCTAAAAACTCAGTTTGCATTTACTATGAGGTACATCTGGGGATCAGTTTTTGTGGTTTTTTTTTAGTGGAAATTGCATCTGCTTACATTATGCAGGCAAAAGCACAGGCTCCAATCTTTTAGCACACTACCTTGAGGTGGCATACAGGTAGGTAAGACTGTCCACAGCTGTTTCCTGCGCACAGTTTCTGTCATGTCAGCTGAGAGAAGAACACTCCCTGCTGCTTCACACTAAGCCACTGAAGAAACTCTGACTTCCCACCCTTGTCAGCCCAGCTCACGGTTACCAACAAAATCTGGAAGTTGGTATGATGTCAGCATTTTGAGGAAGCAGGCTAAAAAAGGTTAAATTTTTCCCCTTCTTCATTCCTGTATACATTCATAATTAATTAACAATTGTACCTTCCTAGGTTCGTAGACTCTTTGTCTGAGTAGTGTCACCTTTTCTTTCCAAAGATCATTCCTTTCTAGCATAACTTACCTCACTTTCCAAGCTGTATTCCTGGCATTACACCTTGCCTTTCTGCTTCTCTGCCATAAATAATTCCTCTGGGTCTATCAACTATCCCCTCTGTATGCCTCCCATTCTCCACATCTTCCAGAAAGATGATCATCTGCTATCTCTACAGTCTAACAGATTAAAATGCCAGTGATGTGTATCTTCTGAAGCCAAAAGAGGTGGCCTTTCCTTTCTCCTGAAGATGTTTGGCATCCTGATCACTCAGCACTCAGTACAAAACAAAAGCCACGGCTTTTATGTCTTCAGTAGAGAGCGCATTTTTAAAGAAGACTGCTCTGCCCAGAACCATTACTCAGTAGTGCAGAGAAAATGAGGGAGAGAAAAGGGAGGGCTGGGAAGGTCCTCCAGCAGACATCACCAGGAATGACTGGCAGCTACCTGGTCTCACAGTCTCTCAACCCTGCTGCTGCTGCGGGGCCTCCCATGCACATTAGAAACTGGTATCTGATGCTACAGAAGTCTTGTATTTCTTCCTCTTTCTTTTTGAGGAACAAGATTCCCTTTTTGGTTCTTATTGTCTGGTGCTCTGAACTCAGTAACTGATATAAGTGTGGTGAGTCAAGATACTGTGTGTGTGTGCGTGCATGTGTGTGTGCTATGTCTGGATCCCCAGGAAGGCAGCCTGGTATTTTATTTTTAAACTTTGGCTCCTGTTGCACAGCCCCACATATAATGGCTCCACTCCTGAAGGTTGGATAGTCTTCTGCTATCAGTTTTCAAAGAAAAACAAAGCCATACAAGCCAACACCACCAAGAGAACAGGAGCAAAGTTTTCTCCTGAAGATTTTTGTTCTCATAAAAACCCAAGAGATCACAAAAATGTTAAGCCACCAGTGTCATTCCAGTTTCATGCTGCTGTATTCTCACAAGCTGCAGAATATTGTGCAAGTCCCAGCAACTGTTGTGGTTTTACAGATTTCTCTAGCTTTTTATTTCTAGAAATTTGCTGGAGTTCTGCCAGTTTTTCCTAGCTGAGGACCAGGCCTAACTAAAACCTGTTATATGAAGTGGAGGGTCAAAGCAGGAGCATGTTTCTTCCTACCTAAAAGCAGAACCTGCAATGGATCTTCAAGATCTCAGAAGCCAAAGAAGGCAGAACCAGACTTGCTAATCTTAGGACTGGTGGTATGGTTCACTCTTCCTAAAGACCTTACCTTTCAGATGTGTTGCAAAGCTGGCAAACCAATTTGCATCATTTACCTCTAAGCCACCTGCAGTACAAGATCATTTTGGCAGTGACACTTCACTGTCCCCACCCAAAACAAAAGTGGTTTCCTTTTCAGCTGAGCACACACGGCCTATATCTGTAGGCTTGATTACTAGAAGGACAGAAACATTCAAGTTAAAGCCAAGAGGACTCCTTTTCACCCATGCCTGGGAGAAAAGATTTTACACAGAATATGGAAGAGAAATGGAGAAAGAGTGGTTTGTCAGGAGGAAGTCACTTTCTTATCTGTACTTCCATTTCATAGCCACCAATCTCAGCACTATTTACAGGTTAAAATAGTCATTCATTCCAAAAGCAAGGGGAACAGCTTAGACATCTTTCTCCTTCTTCATTCCTGAACTCCTCTCTTCTCCCATTGTCTTCTAACTCCTCCAGCTAGACTAGTGCAATACTAAGTGCTGAATCGTGAAAGCAGCCTTCCAAAACTGAAACTACAAATTCAGAACTGAAAACAAGCTGTCAATTAGGGAATCAAAACCCTCCTTCATCCTCCTGTAGTAATTGGTTTATACAGTCAAAAATAAAAGCATTTACAGTGAGGCCTCTACTGCTGCATGACCTTTGAAGTCAAGCTAATGTACCATTTTTCCCAGAAATGGACCTGTTTGTGCATCACTTATCAAGAGAGAGAATCTACTGATAGTGCTTACTGTTAAAGTCTTTGATAAGGACAGAAGACAAGACGAGTTAATCTTTAGGTTTCCTAGATTTATCATCCTTAGCAGACCAAAGCCTAAGATTTTGAGAGGCATCTAACAAAAAATGAACCAGGTTATGGTCTAGACCCTTGAATCTACTGAAATGCTTTTGTAATACCAATACTACTAATAGTACTACTAATAATAATTTCAGATAGCTTTGTGGGCTATCTCTAATAGAAAGTTATTCTCGGAAACTGATACATTGACAAAATGTGACTGGATTTTTGTGCCACAGTCACCTCTATGGTAGCTACAGGACAAAAGACTCTAGTTCCCATCTGCAAAACCAGGACTAGAGTCCTGGGTGATCAAAGTGCTGGGCTGTAGAGTTATAGATGAAACCAGAGATCTTTTGTCTGGGAGATTTACTCATCCTTTACAAACTACAATGTGAAAGTCCACAGCAGCTCTGTCAGCACTACAAACAAACTATTCCATTTCTTCATTTCCTCTGCTGTAGAGACAACAGAAAAATGCTAACTATTAAGAGGAAGGTAGCTTCCACCAATCTTCTCAAAGTGTCAATCATCTCACTGTTCTCAAAGTGGCGTAGGTTCCACTTTGAGAACAAAATGCATAGTTTTAAGCCCAAGACAGGGAAATGAAGGAAACCCCACTAACAGATAATCAAGCCCAAACTCATAACTACAAACCCACAGTCAATCTTATCAATTAATTTAATTTGGTTGTTTCCCATTTCTTTGCCAAGTAAGAATCTTCTTGCATGTTCTGCTAAAACTCAACCTACTCCTTAGACTCCCTACACCTCCACACTGCAGCCTTCTCATCAGCTATTCTTTTAAGTCAACTAATCCCTGATTTGAGATAACAGCATTGAGAGTCATCTTGCTGAAGGTTCACCTTCTACACCCAGACAAGTTCTCCACAACCAACTCAATGGCAACAGTCAAGCCTATCTCCCACCACAGCATCTGAAGAGAAACTACACTTAGGCTTGACAGCTTATGGCTTTTTTACAGAGTCTATTTGTTATTCCAATAGCTTTTATTTTTTCTTTTCTACAATTAAATCAGAAATAAAGAACAGTTTATCCAACAAGCATTTTCTAGTCTTATATTCCAACCACTGCGTCTTTTTACAGCTTGGTCCAGGCTCCAGATTCCTATAATACTGGACATAGCCTGGCAAATCAGCTGCTTTTAGTCCTCCAAATGTCACTTCTGAAGACCTCTGAAGGGGAGGAATGGACTACCTGAAAGCTTTCATGGTGAAGCACAATTTTCCAGACTTAAAGTCATTACTATCCCCAGGATTTCCAGGAATGGATTTACGGTTCCAAGAGTGGTACTCACACACATCAGCAGAGGAATGACACCATGTCCTGTATTTCCACATCTAAATACTGTTTTAGTCCACTTAGCTATTCTAAGCATTTTAAATGTATCTACCACTTTGCAGGTTCACTTTTTTTTCTGATTTAAAAGGAAGACAAGAGTCTTCAAGTCCACATAGTCTACAAAGCCAACACTTTTCTTGAATGAGTAACAGAGCATTTTCTGTTCCACTTTTTCTACCTGTTATAAACTGAATGACAATCTTTTAGGTCTCATCTATTATAAAATATAAATTACTGGTGTAGAAAACAGATGGAAAAAGGGAAAGTCTCTTTAAATCCTGTCAGATACCCTACTTGTCTGACCCGTGGGATGCTTTTGTTTTGAATGGAACGGGTCCAAGATAAAAAGGAAAACCCTTGATTTTCTCTTTGGGATCAAGGGCTCTCAAAAGCACAATACTGGTGTTATTTGTTTGATCCATCAAAGCAAGGTCATTGCCTACTTTGGTCATGGAAAACTTTAAAAGTCTTTTCTGATATACTAGAAAAGCCAATGGCTAATGAGATCTGACTCTCCTGCACTCTCTGCATGGGGTTCTCTTATCCCCTTCCTCTAGAGCTGCAATCTGGATCACCCCTGAGGCACTGAGCCAACTCTCAATTACTTTTACTTGGGGGAAATAAACAAAAAATAAAGAAGCGTAAAAGATATTAGACTGAGATCTAAAGAGGGTACAATTTTGATCATTTGTCTTCTTCAGCTCAATTCCATTGGAATATTTGATGACAGCCCACAAGACTGCTGTTCTCTTTCAAGTATAATGGATAAATTCCAAAATTCAACTTTTCGACACAGGAATTTCAGACGTCCATCTTGCTTGACCTGATATGGATGACCCAAGAAGGTTGCTCTCATTCAAAAATTCATGGAAGCCAATCCTTCATAGTTCCTCTTATATCTAGGCCACAACATATACTTCATTTTCTACAAAAAGACTATCAGCTCTGAATGGCACAGTGCTCTGACTTTTCAGAAAACAGTGATTGGTCCTGCTGTCTTATCTCTTAATGGGTCCTACTATTAAGAAAATTTAAAAAAAAAAAATCACACAAAGCTGAGATCTGGGAATGCAACAGCTTCAAAGGATACTTTTCTCAAGATCTCCAAACCTAGCAAAGATCTGCTGTGCCTCCTATTTCCTGAAGAGGTTTTAAGCAGAAGATAGTAAGAAATACTTTTTCAGCCTTCACTGATACACAGTTGACCTTTTAATCTCTGCTTAGCATCAGGCTGATACTGTTGTTTCAGAAAGAACTCACTTTCAGACTCAAATCTTTATCACTTGAGAGAATACTCCTTGATTTTTTTTTGTCAGATTTAGATCCCTCATCCTCACACTGAGGCATGGTTTGAAAGCTCACTGAACTCAGTTCCATTAGACATTTTTTGAATATATCCCCTTTTGATTACCCTGTCAAAATAACAAGGACTTAGTTTAGACACAGTGTGTACCATGACCTAATAGAGGAACAAAGCAACTAAATAATATTATTTCCTGTCCCCAACAGGATCCCCTCTAGATCAAAGAAGCTGGAAACCAATTCTGGAGGTTCTGTTGGGTCAAACCCAGCATGGCACATTGTCTGGGATGAGTTTGAACTCTCTAATGAATAAAGAGGGAACAAAGTGATGATGGTGAGGTGGATTGAGAACTGGCTGAATGGCAGGTCTCAGAGGACTGTGACCAGTGGCACAGTCTAGTTGGAGACCTGTAACTAGTGGTGATCTCAGGGGTTGCTACTAGATCCAGTGTTGTTTAATGACTCGGGACATAGTGCCTCTTTAGCAAGTCCACTGATAATATAAAACTGTGAGGAGTGGCCAGACTGGGGATTGACCTGCTGGAAAGCAGCTCTGTGGAGAAAGACCTGGTCATCCTAGTGGACAACAAGCTGTTCTTGAGCCAGCAGTGTGACCTGGGGGTCAAAAAGGCCTATGGTATCCCAGGGTGCATGAGGAAAGGCATTGTCAGCAGGTCAGGGAGGTGATCATGCTGCTCTACTCTGCCCTAGTGAGGCACATCTGGAGTGCTCTNAGACTTGGAGTTCCTGGAGCAAGTCCAGCAGAGGACTATGAAGATGATTTAAGGACTGAAGCATCTCCCTTACAAGGAAAGGCTGAGGGAGCTGGCGCTGTTCAGCCTCGAGATTACTGGGGGGGGACCTCATCCATGTCTGTCAGTGTCTGGAGGGGGGGTCAGGGGATGGATCAATCTGCTCTATAGTGGTATTAAAGGGTCATCTGGACACAACCCTGAGTGATATCCTCTAGGGCTCTCTGCTTGAGCAGAGGGGTTGGACCAGATGACCTCCAGTAGTTCCTTTCCAACCTTACCCATTCTGTGATTCTCTGTGATTCTGAGAATTTTCACAACTGCTTTTGGACATTAACAAGCTGATCATGGAAGCTTAGTCATCGCACATTTAAAAGTTTCAACACAGGCTTCCACTCAAGGAGTCTAATGACTTTCTGATGTGCTTTTTTAACTGGGCTTTTAAAGCAGCAACTTCATCCCCACTGCATGCTAACGATGGACTGTCAGCATCCTGTGAAACTAATTACTTCTCTTTTGAATTGACAAAATCTTCTAGGCTGTATGTGGGAAAACAAAGGACACAAGGGATCTCATGGATGGCCAACACTACTTCTGTTGTCACAGATACAAATCTAACCTACATTAACTTAAAGAAAGAAAAATAGCGTGCTTGCTAAAAAAATTACAACTATGGGCCTCTAAGCCAAGAAGTGTGTGGTTTTAAAAAAAACTGGTTCCATATGAAAGCCTTCTGATCATGATACACCTAACTGCTAGCAAGTTTAAGTCCCAGGTACCATGCAAAAAGGTAATAAGAGATCTAACCAGCTATGATACCAATATAAACTCTATACCCCTCTCTCTAAACAATTCATTTCTCAGCTGAAATCTCCCTTGAGGCTGGAAGTCATGTATTATAGTTTCTGGAATGTGAAGTAACCTTCAATTCTGCCCAGCTTATCAAAAACCCCTGTCCTGCTCTCTCCCTTCTCACATTTCCTTGGATTCATTATGCCTTTAAATGGGGAGATTGCTACTAAAATCCCAGTGGGGTTGACAGTTAGAGGAAGAGAAATAGCAGGAATCTCCCAAGCAGAAGATTATGACTGTCCCAGTAACTTGATCAGTCCAGCTCTTCCTATGCAAAAATCCCATCAATTGAGAGGTGTCCAAAAATATAGAGACCATGTATCTAGGGGAGACAGGGAAAGAAAACAAGAAAGAAAAAAAAAAATATCTCAAATCATTCTTTACTAGGAGGTCAGAGTTCATTGGATTTCTACATCCACTGACCTTCCTTCAAGGTAGGCTTGGTCCTATACTCCAGGCCTGGAACATGCCACCCACTTCCTAAAGATTTCCTGGGCAGGCTACAGAAGAGAAAGTACTCATTCAATACCAGAAGTCCACTGCCACATTTTCCTATTACAATCTTGGCAGCCTGCCAATGCAGAGAACTTCTAGAACTCCTTTGCTCTCTTCCCACAGAACACAAAGCAGCATACTCCTTCAGAGGCCCTACTCAAACTCCCTTTCTTCTCCATAAGCCTGTATCTTTGAGACAGTGGATAAGAGGAGGCGGACCACTTCCGCCATTCATTTGTTCAGCCTGCTGAAACGTCAGATCTGTCTGATCTTGCAGCAGAAGCATTATCCTTTGTTCTGATCAGGTTGCACAAATAGCTGTGCTTGTTTAAGTCACAGAGCAGAGATTTTTTTTTCAGGACCAATATGATTGCAGCTCCCATAACACATTGTGTCCTACTAAAAATGTTGCAGTTTTGTTTTCCACCAGACCCAGCAGCTCTCCTACAAAACCGCCATTCAGTGTTACACACTAAGGAAGAAGGGGAAACTGCATAAATGCTGTTGCTACATGTATCCTAAACAAACACACCAAAATATCCACAGCCTCACCAAATGAGCCCAGAGTCAAAAGAAGCACGTGGACGGCCTCAGGGTGAGGAACTGGAGACGTAAAAGATGATTATGACTCCCAAGATATTTCACCTCTTCTCTGAAGGTTAGGCACTGATGCTGATAAGCCACAGCTGCCTTTACAGGTATTGACAGCTTATTTCTTCCCATACAGACAAATTGGGCTGGCCCTGGCAACCCCCATCGCTTGGTGACATACCTTTGCCCAGAATTCACACTTGGACTGCTTGCCAGCCATCTGCAACTGAAGACACAAAGGTTATCCACTGCCTGGAAATATGAAAATTCAAAGTGGTATGCCTGGTGAGCAGCTCAGTTTCCCACACTGACAGAAGAAAAATAAATTACCAACATCTACTGATAGAGTCATGAGCTCTCAAAAAATTACAAAGCATGGCTTTAATTTTCCCTTCCCCCTGTTATGCCATAATGCACATTTACTTGTGAAAACAGTTGTTATTATATATATTATATATATATATTATATATATATATATTTCCTTTTATTAGGATAGAATATCAAATTAGCCAGAAAACACAACCCAGAGGTTCTCTAGAACTTCAGCGTGTCAGAAAGTCTCATTCAGGTTGGAGGTTGAACTTTATGCAGTACCTCCAAATTTCTTGCATTTTTGCCCAAGTGTGTGTCTGAGTATGCTGTGTCGTCTCTGTTATCAGGTAAAAGCTCAAATACCCATTTCTGGCTTTTATCCGGCATTCAGAGAGGAAAAAAATTTGCTAATCCATGGTTGCAGTGGAAAAAACACCTACCATGGGGAAAAAATCCTCCTGCCTTTAGCAGAATCTAATGTAATCTTTTCTCACAGCTGTAATATCACTCTGAATGCTTCACTACCTAACTTTAGCCTCACATACAGAGCACAGGGAATTACTGATACAAACCTTTTGTAAAAGGCCAGTCTGGGGGGAAAAAACAAAACAAACAAAAANATATATTATATATATATATATTTCCTTTTATTAGGATAGAATATCAAATTAGCCAGAAAACACAACCCAGAGGTTCTCTAGAACTTCAGCGTGTCAGAAAGTCTCATTCAGGTTGGAGGTTGAACTTTATGCAGTACCTCCAAATTTCTTGCATTTTTGCCCAAGTGTGTGTCTGAGTATGCTGTGTCGTCTCTGTTATCAGGTAAAAGCTCAAATACCCATTTCTGGCTTTTATCCGGCATTCAGAGAGGAAAAAAATTTGCTAATCCATGGTTGCAGTGGAAAAAACACCTACCATGGGGAAAAAATCCTCCTGCCTTTAGCAGAATCTAATGTAATCTTTTCTCACAGCTGTAATATCACTCTGAATGCTTCACTACCTAACTTTAGCCTCACATACAGAGCACAGGGAATTACTGATACAAACCTTTTGTAAAAGGCCAGTCTGGGGGGAAAAAACAAAACAAACAAAAAAAGAAACCAACCAAAAATGGTTCTGTTTAATACTCCCTAGTTTGCAATCAGAGTCAATACAGTTCCATGAAAATACTGCCATTTTTAGTAACGGTGATACCCTACAAAATGCAACAGCATTATGTGACTTCTCTTTCATAGAGGCTTTGGTGTTCCTTCTATTATCCCAGTCTTGCTTTAGCACATATTTAATATTAGAATGCGTTCCAGGAGGCATATGGCAATAGAACTAGGTCAACCATTAACCAAATAACAGGAAGCTGCTCTGCAGAGCACACCCTTCAAAGCTTGCTTAATGAGCTAGCTCTTCAGAACATGTCCTTCAGTAAGGTTGAAGCTAACTGTTCACAGGGTTTTCTTTAAAGACGCAAGGTCACCCAAGTTAGGCAACTTGGGTGAAAGAAAGACCCTGAGCAGCCATCCCGAAGTGTAAAGGCATCTAGGTCACATGTTACGAGATGAAGAACACTACACAGTCATGCGTGGGACACTGAAGATCAGGAACCAATTCCAGTAATTTCTTCATCTGATGTGCAAGCAGAACCCATTCCATCATTCATCTGCTACCACAATTTTACAGGAAAAGAACAGAGCCTTTGTAGAGTTTGCAGGGAAGGATACCATCACTAGATAAAGAGTTAGCATCTCTGTCCAGGTGAGAGTCAATTGCAAGGTTTGAAAAAAAGGGGCAATATTAAGGCTTGAAAGTCAGTGTCTGACTAAATTCTTCATGTCTTGCTTTCTCCTTGATCTTGTTGAGATACATAAAGGATTTAACATGATCTGCCAAATGTAGGAGAAAAAAAATTCCATCATCATTGTTGGTATCTTTTTTAGTTCCACCTCAGTCTTACCAATTGCTTCCACTAAGTATCATATTCCAGACTTCTAAGCAACCAGAGATGCCCAGGCTTGAAATACAAGTTGTTAGGACTGAAAGGCATCAAGCACTGAAGAACAGAATCCATGAGTAATATGGAAGCTAGAAAGAGTTCTGATTCATATTATATTGTCAACAAGGCACTAGAGGTGGCTTGATCAAATTGTTTTTAAACAAATAAAAGACAAACACTTGCCAGCAGTCTAATTGAAAGGAAGCCTCTCTACAACAGCCACTGATACCCATCACATAACTGCTGCAATAACATGATAACAGCCATGCACCACAAAGTAGTATAAACTTTTCAAATTCAAAAGAGTCATCATCAAATTATGTGACTACAGTCAGATCTTGACAGTAAGTGCATAATACATATTAATATTAGTTTTCTGATACTCTTATAAAAATGGATGCAGACTGTTATCTCTTTATCATAGTTTTTTGGACAGTATTTCTATAAAACAAAACATTCAGAGAACTTGAAGTCATTATTTACCCAAACAAAGACAACAATAAAAAAGTCTTCTTTACACCATTGCTAAGCTTGCATTTCTCCATAATTTTTAACAGGAAGGAGTGCTGTAGGCATTATATACACATCAAGAGTTTCCCCAGTAGTTAACATCTACCCTTGTGACAAAAATAAAAGGCATAAAAATCCAAACCTTACAACCATGTCCAACAGACATTCTTCTACCTCTACCTTCTAGCCTCCATAACTGAGAACTTCTGTGTAACCAAATGTCTGTAAGATAGGGACCCAGGTCCATCTTTCTGGTGCTAGATCCTCCTGGTTTACCAGATAATAATTCCAGTTCCTAATTACAGGCACAGCAAAAGATGAGGCATCCATGATGACAGAGAAAACAGTCAGTGTGTGCGATCATATGTCCCTGCAGATTGCTTTGTATCTTAAGCGACAGCTCCTTGCTGAAACAGGCTAACTCAGTGGAAGACTGCCAAGCATGCTGTGGTGAGATTATCATCTTAGTAGTTATTTATAATAAACTATCTTCAGCAAGTAGCACCTTTTTCAGTATGAAAAAGTTACGGACAAAGTATTTTCTTTGCAGTGCAGTGATGGTCTATGAGAAAATATGCAGACAATATCTAATGGCATTATTTATTTGAATATGAAGAAGCACTTCTGATGAACATTCTCCAGTATGTTCTAAAAACACCACTAGAAAAAGTACAAGATTGCTGGACACTATAAAATACAATTTCTAATGAAAATTACATGGATACAGAGGACTGAGTGACCATCCTATATGAAAAAATCTTGATTTTCCTGCATCCTTAATAACTTTGATGCTGAAACAGCTACCACAACATGGAGTTATCTATGGAACCAAGAAAAACTCCTGTCCTGAGAGATGTTGTTCAAGTTTCATATAATTCCTTAGTGCCATTTCTTTGCAAGTGTCCTATGCAGAAGTGCTAGACTCCCATGGCTTCAACCAAACAACCTAAATGGGGCCAAATAGCTCCTACACAGCTAGGAGGACTGTGTAAGGATGAAGTTACTGCAGAATAGAACAAACAGTCTTCACACATAAGCTATGTTTTATATGCATCCCCTCCCTCCCATCACCAAATTGCAATTCGGAAAACATACCTGTGGGTTGACTTACTCCCACACTCCCTCTTGAGTTCTTAGGAACATATGAAGAAAGTCATACTTTTCCAGGGCTACCACAGAACAGCATCTAAGACAAGAATTCATTCAAGGGGATCTGTAATACATTCTTTAAAAATCCTGCTGAACAGGCAGTGGAAACCATGAGAGCTCTGATTATGGAGTTCAGCTCTGCTGTGACCATCAGGAAACAGGCTCTCAGCTTTCCAGAGCTTCCCAGGCTGCACTTGCAGGAAGGTATCTCCAGATGTTATGGAGGGAAAAAACCCCAAACCAGTTGACCAGTATGTGACTGAGCTGACAGAACACATATCACGACATTTCTAAGTCCACAAAATGTTTAGCAAGCTTATATAGAAATCTTTTTATTTCCACAGACTTAGACATATGTAACAATATTTGGCTCTTTGAAAAAATGGTGTCACAGTAATTTGACAGTAGCTTTAGCCAAATAAGACAAAGGCATTCTAATAGTGCATTTCTGCTAAAATGAAAGCAGAAAGTTAGAATAGCTTTCTTCAGTTTCCTAGTAATTACAGAGTTCCAAAGCCTACACAATACCACTTGCAGCATTTCATACCTTCTGCATTTTGCAGCTGCAATACAACGTTCTCAAATGGTTACAGCTTTTGAACAAACTGTCTCTGCACTAAAGCCAAAAGGATCCACAATGAAACTCATCTGAAGCTCAGGACTTGCACATAATTGAACTCTTTCTCTAGATCTGCTACTTCAGCCTCCACCCAGCCCCTTTTATATAATCCATCAGACATGCTTTTGGAATGCCCTTCATTTGTTTTATTTTGGCTTTTTAAAAAAAAAAAAAAACAAAAAACAAAAAACAACCACACACATACAGAAAATGCCAAAAACACACACACACAAACAGGTTCAGAAAGAGAAAGAGAGAAAGAAATGAAACCCTGCTGGGCTGAAGTTTTCAGATGACAAAGCAGAAGGTAATTGTTTAATACCAAGTATGAAAGCTGCATAAAAGGACAAGATGCAGAGGGGAAAAATCTATTTGGGCTTCCTGCACTGGCATGAAATGGCTGCTTTCCCTCTTACTGCCAGCTCCCATGCTTCATGTTGACATTACACATCCTGTGCTGTAGATCCACCCCCATGCTGATGCTTGCCCAACAGAATTATCTCCTGCGTCACAGCAGTGGTAACAGAACTGCTGGCTCTGCAGATCTGAAAGCACTGTTTCAATGCTTAATACATGAAGCAACTGGACACACTACCAGATATTCTGGGTTGGTTTATGGCACTCTCAGTGCTGTATTACTTGGCCCACTCTTCTGTTAACCAGATGGTCTGCTCTCCCCTTGGGACCAAACCATTAAACTTTATTTTATTAATTCCTACCAAAATGCAGGGACAGTTTGAATCTGGTTTATCCCCAACAGGGTTGCTAAGATGAAAATGACCTAAAAATAACTGGAAATGCTGCTTCACATCAACAGAGAACAAGATCTTTTGGAGTAAATATTTAAATGATCTGCTAGATGAACTACCACAGCAGTATGAATCACATGGATAACAACTTGTATTATGTACAGATACTCAAAGGTACACACTCCTGTCATTGTAAAAGGTGCATTTTCCCTGATCCAAAGCACTTCTGCCTTGAAAAGACAATTACCGTATCTACTCAAATCAATCCCCTAATTAAAAAAAGAAAAAAGCCTTCCAAAACCATCAGTTAGTGGTGAGATTCTAGAACACCATGTACAGGCAACACAGCAACATGAATGTTCTCACCAGAACATCCAAAACAAAGTCATATGAAATCATATTTCAGGGACATGCCAGTGCTGACTGAAGTCAAAGCTGAGTGTTTATAACATACATGCTCCTCCTGTCAAAATACAAACAGTAAGAATGAAAGAAAAGGAGCACATGAATGAAAGGGAAAGAATTATTTAATGCACACACTTCCGCTGAATCTTGCAAATCTGCTACAACCATGCCCTCACATGCAACCGCAAATGAGCATCTTATGTATGTAGGTGGTAGCTGTTGAAAGTTAAGGGCATCTTCTACTCAAGATGTAATTTCCAAATGCCTTCCTGAAAGCTCCATAGGATTTAGTCCATGCAGCCAAGGATTTGATCTTTAAATGTTTACTCACACAAGTAGCTGCGGTGAAACTCAAAATCACAGTGACTATTCACATGAATGAGCTTTTACAGTATAAGGACTTTAGCCCCTATCATCTATTATCTACCAAATGTACTACAGCAAGAAGAAAAAGCAATGGTAGTGAGGTCTGACCTATTTAAAAGCCTTTGTTAACGTTCCCAACAGTGGCAGTGAGGAGTTATAAAATAAATAAATAAAGCTACATGCCTGCACACAAAACAAAATCCCAGAAATGTAAGAAGAATCCTCCAAAAGTTGCAGTTTTACTGTCTTCCAAAGAAAATAGGAAGCAAATCCACATAAAATCTAACTATAATAAATCATTACAATCTGTTCTTCATGGCTACCACTACAGCGTAGTGATTCCAAATCACTGTTCAGATTGCTGCATACATGCATTTGTCTCAGGCAGTCTTCTCAATCTAAACCTCTGTATCTCTGCAGACTGGGGTGTCATATATGTTTAAATAGAACAGCACCACTTTCATCCAACTTCCTACATGTTATTAACTTCTGATGTGGAAGCAGATCACAAACCATCTTCTTCACACCACCTGCGCAACTAAACCGCTCTTTTGGTCATACATTACTAAAAGTCTTACTAAGACATGAATAACTGTCCAATCTGGATGTCAACAGATCAGCAGGTACTGCCTTCAGCTCATAAGCAGACTGCTTAATTCACCTGTAAAGAGGATTAGATGTCTTCAGCACATCAAGGAAACAAGGATGAGAACAGACTGTATGGCATTTTAGGTCCATCTATCTTTAAAATTTCCCCAAAGAGTGGGATTTTTTTTTAATGTCCCATTTAAGTTACTAACTCATCATCATATGACTGGCCTCCACTGCCATGACATACAAAACTTTGGTATATGGTGACAGGCCCCCTAGAAAGTCATTCCACAACCTGAAACATCATCTACCCTTCCAACACACTAAAAATAGATTCCTCACCCCCCTTGAGATCTCAGCAGCCCATCTGATGTTACAGTACAGTATTAACAAACCTATGTAGACATGAATTCTTAAAATAAATATCTTCACAGATAAGACCAGAATACCAGCAAGCAAATAATATTCCTCTACACTACTGAAGTAACATGGGTGAAGCTGTGGAAGCACTGAAGAACCATGGAGGGCAATGACCATTTCATGTTCATTTTGCAAGAGCACAGCATGTGCAACCTTTGGTCAACCTGCCTGTCACCTTGCCAAACAACTTCTGACTCAAGGCTTGTTGTCTGAAAGACCTTTTCTGAGTACAACCTCAGCACTTTTCATGTGGTTTCTTGGGAGAACAACACACTGAAAATCTTGTCTTCCCCCCCTGCTCCACAGTGGAAGGAGAGCAGCACATTTGTAGAGTGTGTGGAATGGAAAATCCATTGTAGTATGTTATCACCTCTGCAATCTGATAATTTGAAAATAATTCAGGTTTACTCATTTATTCATGCATCTGGGAGACCCAAATATATTGACTTATTCTTTCAGCAGCCCCAGTGGCTACTACAGTTTTGGCCTTGGAGCCAGAGATTCCAGGTCTCACACATGCATGGGTATTCTGGGAGGAGAAACCTGTGTGCTCTTGAGCAACAACAGCTTCTCCTCAATCCACCACGGTGGAAACACACCAGGAGCCAGCACCACTGAAGTGTTAAATACACTCATCCTGCAAGTACTGAGCTGATATCTACTATATATGCTGATGCACAACACAGCCCTCAGTCACGTTTTCCTACAGAAGAGTCCTCCTCTCCCCAGGTCCTGGTGCTGTTGCACACTGGGCTGTTTTACACCATCTGCTTGATCACAGAGAAGAGAACTTGGCCTCTACATGACCTGACACAGCTGAAAGCTGATATGCTTTCTCCACACTGCCCTCCCCCAACGAAGATAAAAGGTCATTTAGACCAAAAGGAACCCGTCCACACTGACTTAATTCAAGTTACATTAATTCAACTTTTGGGATGCACCCCAGGCCAAGAACCCAAACCCTTTCTTGCAAGACTGCAAGCTACAGCCATATTACAGGGCAGGAACAATTCAGCAGTCAAGGAGCTAATTAACCAGGCTGAGAGCTGTCTGGCTGCTCTCAATTTTCCATCAGCCATTTGTTAACATTTTTACACTTGGCAAGTTATTTAGCTGAGCAGGATAGAAGAAAGGCTTCAGAGCCCACCAGTGCTGGAGGCCCCATGTCCTGCAGCCAGAGCCACTCGGCTGTACAGAGGGGAGGGAAGAACTGAAGTGCAAATTCAGAGCTTCCAATCAAATATGGAGAGAAATCATTCAAAATATGTTCATACTGACAGTTATTTAATTTTTTTACAAACTGCCACTAGTCTCACAACACAGAAGAAAATAAGATGACTCCATTGGCCTTCCAAACTTTGCTGCCATCAGCTAAGTAGATACTTTATATATACATTAGTATCTTCTTCCCGGCTCACCACAAGCAACAACACACTTGAGAAGGCATGGTGAACCAGAATTACAGCAGTGACAAGGACACAAAGTGGCAGGTAACTAGTTCCCATCTCTCAAAGAGCAGAGCAGGTCTGCTCCAGCCTCACACACCAGAACCACTCACAAAAGGAGATTTTTCTTAAGTACACAGTAGTTAGTTTCAACACATTCAACAACAGAATCCAGCATCAAGGTCTTAATTTCCAATGGCCTTGTTAAATCCTAATTATGCCTATTTTACTGGGTAGAGGGACAGATTGTTGAAGGCATTAAAAAAAATTAAGAGCAAGATTTCAAGGGCTGGACATCAATTTTTTAGTCTCCTTTGTGTTTGGTCAGAGAGACCCAAACCCCATTACAAAGAACCACATGCCCACAAATCTAGTTGAGTCTGACTAGAACTGAAGAATCCAAGTCTAAAAAACAAAATCTTAAAATAAAAATTTTAAAATACATAAAATCTTAAAAATAAATAAATATCCATGGGTCTCTCTAAGTGCTCTCCAGAAACAGTTTGCTCAACTAGAGATGAACACTCATCCTTGACTCATGCATCCACCTCAAGACCAGCACTCCTGCAAGCTATTTCAAGTTGAGCCCAGACTGCAGTGTTCACTGTTTAATAAAAATTCAGGTGGAAAAAAACAAAAACGAGGAAAAGTTTGCTAAACAATCACCACTGACATAAGCCACCTTCTCCAATCCCTCTAGAATTTGTGACTTAGGATCTATTTGAACTGTCAATGTGATATCAACAAGAGAGAAAGGAAAAAAAAAAAAACCAACACTTTTCAGCATCATCAGCCAGCTGAATTCTGGCATTTGGGCCACAGCAAGGCCCTTTCCCAGCTGCACACTAAATTAAATTCTCCAGCAAGTCAAAGTAATTATAAAGTAAATGAACCACCCTCCATGTCACAATCATACTGGACAAAAATCTTCCAGCACATGTGGTCTTCCCTTAGGTATGGTTTATTTTTATAAATATGGAGAAAACTCGAAAAAATATGTGCTGCTGGAGCACAGGATCAATGTGTCACATTCCCCCATTCTGCCCTTTTCTTTGCCAGCAGTGAGAGATCCAGGGACAGCGGGTGGGAGGAATGTTTTTGCCTGGCTCCTGTGATAAGTAGCTATTGTGTTTTGAACCATTTGCATGACAACAGTTCCAACCCAGGATGACCCATCTTCTTCCCAAAAGGAATATCCTGTGATGCCTTCTCTCCACAGCCACTGATACCACCCTGAAGCACTACTGTTTGGACCTCAGAAGCGGCAGGAAGAGTTTGCTCATTCGGCAAGGCAAAGAAGCCCCCATTGTCCTACCAGGCCACGGAAACAGTGACCACACGTACATCAGGAGATTCCATTTTTAGCATTTTTCAAAACAAAGTCTTCTCTTTCACATTATCACGAGCACAGTGAATCCTCCCTCAGTCTTCCCATCTCATTCTCTGCAATGTCTGCTTTGTTTTGTCTTGAAAAATCATTCTCCTGCCTCTCTGCCCCACGCCACCGCTTTATTAGCGGCAAGTTTCCACTACACATAATTATGGCATGCCTTAGCCTACTTTTCTGTTTGCTGAATAGCTCTGCCTATTTTCTACTTGTGCTGATGCTACCATTTACTTTTCCTGACACTCTAATCCTTGTATCCTTTGAAGGCCTAACTTCCTCCACCACGACAGCAGCTGCGGTTCTCAGGCCCCTTTCCAGTCCTTTTTAATAGCAACAGCAATGCCACTGCTGAGCATGCCACTTCCTAATCTTCAGGTCACCATAGAGCCTGCATCTGTAACAAGTGCTGCAAATACACCACCCAGAGCACCCATTATCTAAATGACTAGCAAGTTATTAATTGCATATTCCTGGAATTGAAAGAAGAAGGAAAAACACAGTCACATAATAAAAGTACTTAGCTTCTTCTCACATAATCCCAATTAGATGGTCTTATTTTCCACCACGAAGTAAGAAATGACACACTTCAACAAGTGAAATCTTTATTTAGCTAGTTCAAAACTAATAGAAGTAGCCCAGTGAATCAAATGTTTTCTCAGATTTGTTGTCAACACACTGGCCTTGCAATGATTTCTACCCTGATAAGCTCTAAGTCCTTCCTAATCACTCATGACATTGATGCTGTGCCTACAGCTCTTCATGCTGACATTATTAAACAAGTATTCTTAAAGACACTGTATTTGACTCCACTCAAGAACAATTTTTAAGCATCCTCAGATCTCTCACTTGCATCTTCCTTAACTTACTAACTAAACTAAACTAAGTGGTTCTCTTCATGGATCTTAGCGTCTTCTAACGCTGCTTTTAGCCCAAGCCAAAAACCCATTGTATTCCCCCCAGAGAGCAGCTGTGGAGGTCCAGAATTATACCACAAAGACAAGCCAAAACCAAAGAGACTTTTAGACAGAGGGGAAGTAAAAAGTATAGCACTGCTGCTAGGTGTGAGAGACTGATGTGACTGTGATAATCTATGTGTCTCAAAAATTACTACAAAACAGTCACAACCAATGATGAGGGAAGGCTCTTTTCCAAACACTTCTTAAAGAAGAGTTCCTTCAAGTAGTGATTAGACAAGGATATTTTGAGTTACTGCAGTAACACATGCTACCTCAGGCTGAACAAAGCAACTGTATCAAGAGCTTCAACTCCCAAAGACCTGAAAAGAACACAGAAAAAAATTTATACTGTACATAAGACTGTGTTTAAGACTCCAGATACAAAGACTCCCCTTTCCTCAACTCAAACCCTCTCCTGCAAACGTCTTCAGAGTTGTATTTATACTGCAACTTCTGGCACAGCTTCATAAAGCCCAAAAGATGAGGGGAAGACTTTACATCTTTGGAATTGTTTTTAAAGTTGAAAGAACAAAATGGACAAAATCCAAAACAGTCTCACATGATTTTCTATTTACCTGTGTGTCCAACTTCCCAAACACAAGCTGAAAACAGAAGAACTCTTCCAAAACTCAGGATTCAAATGAAGACTACATTCTATTAAATCCAGTCCCCTCGTTTGGAAACTTCTACTAAAGCCTTTTTTGCTACAACCAACAAGATAATTATCATAAGTTGATCTATCTCCCTTCCTCCCCCCTTTTCTTCTTTCAGCACTGGCATACAAACCATGCTATTTTAACTTCTTTCCTGTTCTCCCTGTTCTTCTGGAACATTTTATTTTCAACAGTCAACTCATTTGGAGAAGTGCCATGCTGAAGTTCAACGTTTACAATGTTAACTGTGTCTCTGCCAGCAGCTGAGGACTTGCATCACACCACCTTCTCCAGCCCCTCTTGATCAAACAGTTTGAGTTCCTCTCTCTGAGAAGTTAGCAGATGTTTAAGCAACCTTCAGTCTCATCACACTCCTTTTTTTTTTCTCCCTCAAAATTATTCTCACTTTCTGAAGAGCAAGATAGCATTTCTCATTCTCTCCTCAATTAACACTTTGCAGACCCCCTGCTCACCTCCTATGGGCCCATAGATTGCTTGACTGTTTAGTGCTCTAAAATGAAAAAATGTTTGAAAAGCAAGCAAGCATTTAGGCTGATGAAGTTCAACATTTTTGCTGAAGCCAGCAATTAGAAGTTCATACTTGAACACATCCTGATCAAGTATGATGCAAGTTAAGCAAATCACAGTTCTGGCACTAGTAGCAGACCATCTTCATCCAGAAAAAGTTTACAAAACACATATTCTTTTATTTCAAAGCGGAGAAATATCTGTCTGGAGAGCATTTGCATTATTTTTCTTCTACAATAGATTGGAAGTGCAATGAAATATAAGGAAACAAAATACACACAATTACACAGACATCTTGGCCTTCGTAGACCTTCCCTGATTTCTGAAAACAGGATCTCCTTCCTCTATCAGCATGTTTTTCCAAATTACCCTCTTCACTATTTCACTGAAGACTTTTGGGTTTGTCCCTAAGTTTGCTTGGTGCAGCTTCATAATGGAACAATGTTAGTTAATGTACAGTACCCAGCTATTCACCATTTCTTTTAAGAAAGGACTTTTAAGCAGAACAGAGTTGTTCTGCTTAGTTACAGAAATTATCAGCAAACTACGGCAATCGCAATTTATATTGTAACTCTACACATTTGGAATAATAGGAAAAGTCAACAGGAAAAATTAATATACACTTGTTCACGGGAGTTCCAGATTTCAAGAAACATATCTGGGCTTTTCTGAAGTAGCCTTCTTCAAACTGTAAAGTTGTACTATTATAAGAATGAAGTTCTTCCCATTTCCTTTTTAAGGCTAAAATTAAACTTGTCCATTCCTTGGAGCCCAGAGTAACATCTGCCAGATGTCCAGACATCTATGTTGAACAATACTCATCTACTTATCAACTCTCTTTCTAATCATCTTTTCATCAGTCTTCATAAAAGTCAATCCTCTCTTAAGTCAAAGTTCACAACACTAATGAATTTGTTATATACTTTACTGAATTGGAATTCTTTTTTTTCACTTCCACTTGCAATTGTTCTACTTTCCAATTGCAGCATCCCATTATGTACTCATATGCTTCACAGTCTAAACATACCCAACATATTTTTAGTTGTCCTCTTGCAACAAAATATTTTTTTGAAATTATGAAAGGTAATTCTAAACATGCAATTTTAAACATCTCATCAACATAATCCACTATGAAGGCAGTAAAAATGCATAAGGAAATCAAATATTGTTTACACATTTTTAAAACAGTGGTTCATAGCTTATGTCTAATGGGTTTGAGAAAAGTGATTAAGAAAAGCAAATTTATATACTGAAGCACAAGCTATGAACAGTTATTTCTTCTGTTAGAGCTTGAACCAAGAAAAGTTGTGTGCCCACAAACAAAATCAATTGAAAGTCATTGTCCAAATGAAGAAATTTATGCTTGATTAGGAGAAACATTCACATCACCACCATCTCAAGAATTATGTGTCTAGAACTTCTTTAAAAACCAATTATTTTGGCAGGTTTTTTTGTTTGGTTGGTTTGGGGGGGGGGGTCTTAGATTTTTGTGTTGTTTTGTGGGCTTTTTTGGAAATAAGTTATTTAGTTAGTATTTTAACAGCAAGCTGAACTTCAGTCTCTCTGGGCAGAACTGTGGCAAGAAACATCATTAACAAGAATACGTTTCATGTTTTCAGTGTTTCATGATTTCAGTGTCATAGTGAATAACACTATTCAACTACCAATTCAAACTATTGCAGTGTTGTTTGGTTTTCTAGGGTTGTCTGTCACCACAGAGTGGGGTAAGATCATAAAGATCCTGAGCTTAAATATCAAACTGTTCTTGGAGTGCACGTGCCTTGTTCAAGGGCAATGTATCTCTAGGGCACATTGTGATGCAAGCACCAGCTGACCTCTCAAGAAGTGAGAGGAGATTCAGTTCTAAACTATGAGTAGTCAGCATAGTCTTCTTATATAGGGAAGGGATATCTAGGATCTGACCCAAATAAGCAAAGGTCACTGGGCAGTTTTTCAGTTTCTTCAGTGGCTGCTGATTGAGACCTGTGCAAAGACTGAAAAATGCATGAAAGAATATAACCTCAGGAGGAAAAAAAAAAACCAAAACACCACCACCACCACAACAGAAAAACAAAAACAAAACAAAAAACAAACAAACAAACCACACACACACACACAAACCACCCAACCCTAAAAACCAAAACAGTTAACTTCTCCTTTTGTCAGAATATAAGATAAAACATACCTGAAATGGTATGTTCCACGGCCCTCTTCTAAAAGATGGAGACAACCACAGTATCTCAGTAATCTGGGTGACGTTATCAGCAACCAGAACTCAAGAAATGCAGTTGATCAAGCAATATTGTTCCAAGGTATATTAGATTACATTTCTTCCATAGCAAAAATAAAACAAGGACATTGATTTTAACCTTTCAGCTGGATCTCAACTTCATCACAAGTCATTGCAATCCTCAAATCTTTCTATTTTTTTGCACATCTGGGAGCGTGTTCTCATTCAGATTCACTGGTCCCCTCTCCTGACACTTACATCTTCTATATGTAACACAACTGTTCTTAAACTCTTCAGAGTAACCCAGGTATGAACACGACTGATACTTTTCCATGAAGCTGTGCCTTCAAGCTCAACAGCACTGTTGAGTCAGTAAATGAAACTGCATTTCAGTCGCCCTCATGCATTTCAGCATGTACTTGGAACGTTTTGAGGAACTGCATCTACCATGCAGCTGATGTGTAAATTTAGGTGGGTGAGGACCTGCTTTGGGTCTACTCAAAACTATTTCAGATGAAAAGCTGTGTTAAAAAAAAAAGCGCACGAACTCCTGTTCAACTGCTATCTCACTTTAAAGATCTCAGGTTTCCATAATAACATTAAAATCATACTAAGAATGTTGCTCTGAGTTTTCAGGAAAAAATATTTTATGACACCAAAAAGACAGCTGTGAAAACTGCTTTGTTTTTTCCAAGAGAAATTATGAATGTTATGATGCTCTGAGGAACCTCCTAAAAGCTTGCCAGTATCATTTTAATGCAACCTAGTGAATGGGGAGAAATATTCCACCTAAATTTAAAACACATCCAAAAGAAGGAATACTCTTGAAAATGAGATGTTAAAAATCCCAAAAATTAGGCACCATCATCATCACCTAGGAAAAAAAAAGACATTTCATTATATCCTCTGGAAGAACCTGAGCAGCCTCAAGCTGCATGCACTTACCTCCAAACGCTTTCAAAAACCTAAAAATATATGCTTATACACACTATTTATGTGGCCAACTGATCAACCTCTTAAATTCTGTGGTCTTTAACCAAAGAAAAATATCTAAAAAGGTGACCTCCGCATGAAAGTATCAGAGAAAAAAGCCTGAGGATGTGTTTCTCTGTGTGAAGGAGAATCTGAGCAATTTCCTCCAATCCTCATTTCCTGATAGCATGAAGACAGCGAGAAGACCCATCACAATGTTGTACATTGAAAAATCTGAAGGAAACCTTAGGGGGAAAAATCATGATTAAGCCAGCTACTGCCAGCAAAGCTTCAAAACCTGGAGAGACATCCACAATGCTAGGAGCACTTCCCATCTCAGCTTTGTCTACTCTCTCTCTCCTCCATTTTCTGGTGGAGCTAGAGAACATGACATGGCTTACCTGACTCAGATCACAGCTCTCTGCCAAACTAGTCACTTCCTCTTAGACATGCAAGCAGCTTCATGAGACAAACAGACCCCCACAAACGCACACACAAAAGCAGCAGCAAAAAGCACTCAAACTTGAAGATCTTTCTCTTTCCAAACACCAGAAAAACAAATGAAACTTTTCCTTTTTCTCCCCCAAAAGAGGGAGGTGAAGGGGGGAGGAATCCTATCAGATCACAACTACATGAAGCTCCAGGAGGATCTCTCTGTGTGGAGAATAGAAACCACAATGCTAAGAGGAGCCGGGGCGGGGGGGGCAAGGGGGGAAGGAGAAGGTTACTCCAGAAGACATAAAGAGCCTATGGACTCTGTGTGTGCATGTGTGCGAGAGCGAGGAGAAGCTTTGTGTTGTGGAGCCTGGACTGGAACCAAAGCAGACAGCTTGCAAATGGAGGACAGGGAGATAAAGAAAGGGAAAGAGGAGGAGAGATAGGGAGAAACCTGCTCCGGGTGGTTGAGAAAGGAGCAGGGAAGAAAGCTCCTTCTCTCTTGCCTGGTTTAAAGGTAGGGACATCGGGGAACTGAGCAAGGAGAAGTGGGCTCCTTCCCCTTCCTTTCTTCCCTTCTCTCTCTCTTTCTCTCAAAGGAGAGCACAAGCGTGTGTAATGGCTCCTGCTCTCCAGCTGAACGCTGTCCTCCTCCAAGCAACCTCCTGCGGGCACCACCAGCCCCCCAGCCCCGACGCTACCGGGGACCCCGGCATCCCAGCTCCAGGAGAGCCGCGGTGGGGGCACCACCGCCGGGGTGAGGGACCAGCCTCGCCAGTGGCGAAGAGGGCAGCGAGAGGGGACGATGAGAAAGAGGAGGAGGGGGAGAGTGACTGAGAGAAAGAAAGAAAGAAAGCAAGAAAGAAAGCGAGAAAGAAAGGAAGGAAGAAAGAGGTCACCCGATTGCCTGGGTCGTGCCAGCACGGAGCTTTTCTCTCCTCCGTGTGTCTCCCGTCTCTGATCCAAGTCCACACGCACAGCACCATCCAGACCTCGCACACACACACATATCCTCTCGGGCACCCCCCACCCCGAAA
>VYXB01006340.1:181596-202380 GCA_013397135.1 Pachyramphus minor
GGAAGGATAATATCTGGGCAGAAGGAGCACTGTTGGATTTAGAGAATCCTTCTTAAGGAAAAAGGGAAAACCCACCAAAAGTGAGGATTCCTACTAAGACTACTGGTTTCATGCAGACAAACGAAGCGGACACCTCCTAAGAAGCTGATAAAAGAACATTAAGGGAAAGGGAGGGACTGTCTTTACGGCTGCCAGAATGTGCATGTGTTCTGCCTACAATTTTCTATAAATCATCTTCATCGCAGGAATAGAGCGCCTGGGCTTTGCAATCTTTGACGTACCACCAATGCTGAAGCAGATAATTTACCTCTTTGTCTCTCAGCACTACATTTTAAATTAAAAAACAAAAGAAAAAAAAAGAAAAACAAAGGGGGGAGGGAGGGGGGAAAGAACAGAGTAACCACAACCGCAAAACACGGTACTTCTGACCAGAAAAAAACCTGTTATCTTCATGGATATAGTCTGGAAGTGTTTTCCCGCCCTATCGCCCCTCCTCCTGTCGTTTCGGCGGAGGGGGGGTGGGGTCCCTCTTGCGCCAGTCTCGTGGGAGACCCCCGTGCTTTGGCGGGGAGAGCGGGTGTCCGGACACCCACCCGCGGTCCCCGGGAGGAGGTGGGAGCGTCCAGAGGAACCCGGGCTCTGGAGGGCAGTGCTGGGGAGCACATGAGGCGGGAGGCTTCTCCCCAGGGATCGGGTGGTCCATAACTTCCTCCCGCGGGCTTTCTGCCATCTCCACCGCTCTCCCAGCGCCGCCGGGGAACGCCAACAAGCGAGGTGGACACGCTGGGCTCTGAAGAAGAAGCCACCAGGGAGAAGAGAGGGGGAAGCCTGCCCGAAGCCTTCTGACCGCAGGTTTCGGCTCTTCTGGATGCTGAGGCCGTGGGGGGCGAGCCCGGGAGGCGCAGGACCCTCCTCGGGTGGCGGGCGTGCGAGGGGAGCCCCTTGGCTCACCCCGGCGCCGTGCCGAGCAATAAAGATATTAACCGTGCTGGCAGCCCCGTGGTCCTAATTATCCCGGCGGATTAACTGTCCCATTAAGGGTGATGAAGGCAGTTTGCTCCTCTCTGGGTGCTGGCATTTGGGTCGCCAGAGGACGTCGGGCTGTAGCCAGGATAGCCGGGGGTCTCCCCTGGCAAGTGCGGGACGGGCGGGGGCAGCCGGGACGGACCCACAAAGGTGCTCAGCGGTCCCACTCTGCACTCGGGGGTGAGGGGCCAAGGGAATTTCAGCTTCTGTCTATCTTCCCAGCAAACATGGTGTCCCACTGTCGTGTTGACTGAAGCCACTGGAAGGGGGTGTTCTTGCTTTTAAATAATAACTTGAATCCTTCGTCATTGCTCCTGGGGTAGATGGTCGATGTTCCACCATGTAGACAGGGAGAGGAAAGCCTGGGCTGAGGAGAAAAAAAAAAAGAAAAAGCTATTTCTCTAGCCTCTCAGGACTGACATCTTTCCTCACCCAGAAAATCTGGTGTGCCTGAGCCTGATCCCAAGCACTTCACTCCCAAGACAAGGTTTTGCTGGTGTGCAATGATTCAGGTTTGCATGGATGCTCCTGCAGCCATTGGAAGCTGAGCCCATGGTGGCAAGGCCACAGCAGAGGGGTGAGCAAACGGTGTACAAAACTCAAGATGATGCTCCTTTGACTTGTTTGGTTGGTTGGTTTTGGAGTTTTGTTTGGGTTTGGGGGGGGGTTGTTTGTTTGTTTGTTTTGCTTTTTAATTTTTATTTTTATTTCCCCTGGCTTTAATTAGCTCTTCAGAATGGCAAACCCTTGCACATTCAGCATGGACAGTGAACACAGCCTTAGTGAGAAGGAGATACCAGGAAAGAAGTGTGGAAAATAAGACACAATCTTTATACATAATCAACAGTGAGGTAACTGTTAATGTCCATGCATAGAACTGGAAATGCCTTTCTTTTTTTCTCCCCAGATTTGGAAGAATTTCTTCCTTTTCCTACAAGTTTGTATAAATTTCCAGTTTATTCTCCTCTTCTTCATGGTGGTTTTATCCTACCAGAACCAAGGTTTTGCATCTTTATGCAAGAGGCAAGTATTGCCTCAGCTCCCTGAAGAACTGAGTATCAGTCTGTCTGTAGAATATTATGTTCTGCAGCTATTGAGAGAATTTCAGTTTCCTGTCTAAAAGGTTAGTAATGTGCTGATCCGACCTTTGCCCTGGAAACTCACAAATTTTTTTGATCTCCAAAATTTTCCTTGTTGTGAAAGGACTTTGAGTAGAAACTGGTTGGTTGGAAGCACTGAAGTACTACTCCAATCCATGAAAAACAAGCGATATCTCATCAGCAAAGTTTTCTTGAAAGAAATACTTTTATAGAAGACAGCAGATTTAAGAGAGTTTACATGTAAATAGTCCAAATCTAGGCTCTTAAGATCTCTTCAGAAAATTCTTCTATTAAAACATGCAACTTTCAGGCTGCTAACAAAATCTGAAATGCTTTCTTTCTGGCAGAGCTCAGACTGAAGTCTCCAAGAACAAGCTCTTCACTATGAGATCACTGTCTTCAAGGACATCTTAGAATGTAGTACACGTGTTGAAGACCCATAGAAAGATATATTTTTGTGTTGCTGGGAATGCTTAAAAGAAGTATGATGGTGAGGACTGTGTTCAGTGCTGGAAGTCACTTGCTTATTTGATAGATGTGTAAATTGCAATTATTAGAAATACAGGTTTTGCTCCTTTGACAAAACTGAAACTTCAGATGTTTGGGTAAACTCATAGTTGTATTTTATTACTGTCCCTGAGTTTCCTCAGATACTCTTCAATAGGACCAGGACCCAAGAAATCACTCTACCAAGAGAGTGATTTCACTCTACAAAATCACTAATTGAATTTAGTAGTGAGAGTTGGAAGGCTATGGTAGCCTTCAGGGTGTATTTGTTGAGTACCAGAGGTCACACTTCCCCAATCTAAGAACATGTCTAAAAGTGCAGGCAAGAGAAAAACCGTGTTTAGAGCCCAGTGAATCTTACTGTAGAGTTAATTAAAAAAATTCCTTCAATGTTAAACTAACTGTGTTGGAAGCAAACAGACACATCCTTAGTAACTGAAACATGAATCACAAATGGCCCTGGATCTTCAGTAAATAATTTGTTGTTACATGTCTCTTCTCAGTGATGAGTTTGATTTAATAAAATAATAGAATTCAGTCTAGTCAAAAGGGTGTTTTATCCATCACAAAGAACAAACTGACTTTGGGAAAATCTGTAATTACCATAACAAGGATATATAAGCAACTAAAGGCACATCCTGAGTTCACTTCTTACTGCTAAAAAGCAGTGACCATGAAGTGTAATCAAATTCACTTTGCACTTTTGAAATCTTTAGAAGCAAAATATTCTTTGCTATAGGTGCAAATTAAGTTTTATGAAATTCAGTCCTTCAAAAGACACATCTGGATTTCATTTACTTTGAGCGTGATTTTAGATGGAGTCGAAGAGATTGAAACTGCATCTACTTTGCAACATCTGACCTTCGGACGATGGCAACTGTTTGCTGGTTAGTTTAGCAACATGGTATCCCAATATTGCATTATACTCACTGCTAAGAAGACCTCAAGGGAGAAATATTTTGATTTTGTTTTCAGAAGGGATAGGTACTGAGTGATTTGTGAAATGATTTTGAATATATGGGTTAGATACAAATGGTTCCTGGCTATATTTACTGGTCATTTTTCAGTGTGTGGCCCTCCCTCCCCCCAATGTATTTTACTAGATTTATGCAATTCAATACAAATCTATTTTTACTTGCGTACTCTTGAGAAATGCATTTCCCCTTCTTTCTTTTTTTTTAAGAGCTAAACACAACTCTTGCATCTCTTCATATGTCTCTCTAACACTCCAATATTTCTACAACTTAAGCTCTCAAATGCCGGTCAAATAATTTTTATTCTGTGTCTCCTAATCAACCTTTATAATATACAGCTTCCAAAAATGTTTGAGTTCTACTTCCTAGCCAGTATTTCTGATATATAATTTTTCTAGACACACCATAACATTGATCAAGGCCATCTTTGGCTTTGTAGGGAAGTGCCTGGTACTGCTGAATAATCTGTCTGGTATATGCAGTTTGATGACATTTTTATTGATGCATTACAAATTTAGCCCAAGTTTCATTTTTTGAAGCAACTCCGGTAGGTGTTTTCGTTGCCTGTGGAAGGATTTCAGGCACAGTTGATTTCCCATCTTGCGTGTCTTTGAGGATATAAAAAGGAAACAATGTATTTCATCTCCTACTTTTGAACTACTTGAGCTTGCAGTTTATCCTAATGAAGTTGTTTCTTCTTCAGCTTTTGCTGAAGTCCCAGTTGTACATATGGGTCAATTCCAGTTCATTTTCCCTCTGAACATAGGGATGCACACTTCGGAAAGTCAAACACTGCTGGAGTGCATGCAGCTCTATTCTTCTAATAATGTCCTTTGTTTTAGGCACACCTTTCCTGTTTCTGAGCTTGTCACTGTCAGTGCTACTCTGGAGATGCTTCAACAAAAGCCTCTGAAGATTTTTCCCATGATTTTAAGTTTGTGACCAACAAAAAATGATGATCTTCCTGATCCATCTGCTCTCCATTTATCTCTATTAAAAGATTGATTTTTTTTCTAATTCCATGTATTTATGGTACTTTTTTTTTTCCATTCCATGTCTCCACATCATCAGGCAAATTCTCAGCTGATGCAATTTGGTTGGCTTAATTGACTCCTAGGAGAAACTGCTAATCTAAACCTTCTGCTTGGCTCATTCTTGTATCTAATTGGGTTAATAATTTTTATCATTTCCTTTCAGTAGTTTAGATACTTGGTTTTCTACTTGTAGGTTACATATTGCTGTCTGTTAGTGTTTTAACTATGGTTTATTGATAGCTCATGAAATGTTAACCTGTTTTTAAAATTATGTTTCTTTTCTGCTACCCTTTCTGCTCTCTCCAGAGTTATTCAGTATCCTAATGCACACCTTGACCTCCTTTCATTTTAAACCATGGTTATGCAGTGTTCTCTGCATTAATTTATTTTAATGTGCTGCATTTAAAAGGAGCAGCCCTTCTTCTATAACATCTCACCTATGCTCATGTTGTGTCAATTATGTAGAAGACATTGTTTCCAGCTTTTATCCTTGCAGCTGGTTGTTGTGTTCTCCAGAATTGAAGACACATCATTTGTAATGTGAGTTCATATTTACAGTGATTACATTACAGACTGATCTAGTCAGAGTAGTCAGAGGTGGGCAGACACACTGTCATGAAACGTAATCTCATATTTAAGGAGGCAGGTGCTACATTGTACATTTCAAAATATATTTCATAATCTATGGCCATTCTTATCTGTCTTGAGGCTGCATGTAGTAATGTTTTTTACACTAACATGTGAAAATGGCTTGGTGGGTTTTGCTTCCTTTTTGTCAGCACCATTTCAGTATCAGGATTTTCCAGCTCTTTTATGGAAACCCAGGCTATATTTTGACCTTTGGGGTGAGTGGGTGGATCCTGTTAATAGGGAGAAGGTAGCACAAAGGAAAGATGCAAAGGAGAACACAGAAAGAAGTCCATAAACAGACCAATACACTTGGAAAAAATCCTCACCTATAATTCCAAAACATTTCAACATCCCATTCTGCCTTCAGAAAGGTAACAATTATTTATACGTATCAGTCTCTATGTAAATGCCACCTGTCCAATCAATATATTAATATTTGAATTAATTTCTAAAGAAGATGGCAGGGGAAAAAAAACATCATTTCCTCAGTAATGAACTAATCTATCTGAAAATCTGACAACTGCAAGTGGGTGGTACTCTTTTCTGTGTAGTCTTTCAAAAGATATTGCTGCAATCAAGCTGGTACTTATTATTCTAATAGTAAAACATGCCGAGCATCAAGACTTGACATGGAATGTAATGAGAAGTGATATGATTGAGCAGAGATTTAGCAGATATGTTACTTGTATTATGTTAGCATGATTTCTGCTCTGGGTCTTGAAAACTTCATGCACACACAGACTTGGTGAGTGAGGCAGTTTCTTGTGGAAAGTGCACCTTATGGAAGAGATAGCAAAGGAAATATGGTCAATGTAGAGATAATGCACAGATTTTAAATAGCTGAATAGAGAGGTTGTTATGACATATGTACACTGCTTTTTCAACAGGATCTGGGGTAAGGAAAGGGGACAGGAAGGAGAAGGGCAAGAGGCGGGGGAAGGAAAAGAAACATTCAAATTTGACATGATGGTAAGTAGTAACCAGAGAAGGGGATTTAGGAGAACACTGAGATGTTGCTGGAATCACAATTTGATATTTGGCAGTAGTATCTTGGACAGATTGAAAGAGACTTAGTGGAAATCAAGAATTCCACCAGAACAGTGATTGTAGCAAAGGTAACCAAGCCAAATTTTTTCAGGGCAGCCACAAAGAAATTAATAGCTTCAGGGAAAACAACAAGGATTCATGTTTTGGATAAAAAAGTTGAGGTAAATAGCAAGTTTGCAGCTCTTCAGAAGTAAAAGTAGGTAGATTACATATGTAGGGGATATAATCAGGTCTATTCTGCAGCCAGTTTAGCTCCAGTTGAGTTGAATTTGCACTGAAAATTGCTCCCTGTCTCTAGACTGGATTATCATACTTGTTGCTGCTTGCCTGTTCTGTTCTCAGGTGGTGATTTTGGCTGCAGATGCTGATGCCTGTGGAGGCTTCTCCCTGATGCTTGGTTGTTCTCCAAGGTCCAAGTGTGCATGTTGTGTAATGCATTTCTAGTCACTGTGACTGCAAATTAAATTCTGATAAATGTACCTCAAATACAGCTGATGTAGGTACTTCTGAGTTTTCAGAGAGCCTGGAGCAATAGCTCCAAGAGGTTTGGACCTTCTCATTCCTCTCGATATGTTCTTAAGTTGTCATTCTTCACATTCTTCTAACTTAAACATCAGCTTTATAGCTGGACTCACATGTTTAACTGTTTCCCTTTTGATCATTTCACAGAAGCCCTCTGAAGTTTTTATTCCCTAGATTCAAAGTGTTTCTTGTGCCCTCCAGGTGAGAAAGTCTAGAGCTGCAGTGGTATCTATTTTTCCTCTTGACAGCTTTCAAGCTGCAAATGGGAATTTCCAGTGCGAGAACCCATGGTACACTAGAAAAAAACATAGAGACTCCAATAAATTAACTGGTTTGCCTACCTCCTTAATTGTCCCTGGGATTAATGCACTGCATGATTAGTTGGCTTCATAGCTAGTTACTCACAGATTTCAATATCTTCAGTGTAAAATCAGGCTGCCACATAATTTCATGGCAACAAGAATCCTTTGGTATACCAGCTCAGGTGTGGTTTGGTGGTGAGGAGGCATAGAGCTCAAAATGTCTTTTTGAGTCTAGATCTTACACGTCCTGAGTTGGAGGGCTGGTGTTAACTAGTTTTGTTCCATCAAACGCTACTTCATTGCACTGATGAAATGTCAATTCAGAGTTTAGTGTTGTATTTAAACATCCATCGTCCTTTAGTGTTAAGTCCTGAAGTTAAAGAATTGCTCTTTATCCCTTGGGCATGAGGATTGAAGAACACAAGCAGAGGAAGTATGAGTCATAGAAGATGGACACTGCCATTCCTGTGAAAGGTTCAGCTCATTTCAGTGTTCACAATTAGAAGGACTCCAGTTTCCCAGCTAACATGTTAATCCGTCAGAAGTTGTTTTCCTTGGTCTTCACCAACAAGAAGGACTGAAAGCCATCTTTGGACTAACCAGCTCTGAGATAGCCACAGTTTAGCCCGATGGATAAGACTAGCCAACCTTGTGCCTTTCCTCTCTCACAAGGATTTCTCTGCCTTAGAAAGGACTTGTCTGCACTGGGAAAATGACCAACCAAGCTTTAGCAGTATCATTATTTCAATATAACCAGTTCATTTCCTGTGTAGACAAGCCCTTTAGACTAATCTTCTTGCCTGACCCACGACCCCAGTTGCAGAAGCTTTGGAACATGCTTTGGAGTCTCTTTCCACTCCTAGGTTATGAAGCCTGCCAAACTTCTTCATTTTGTCCAAGACTTCTTGCCATGTCAGCATTGGAACCCATCTGCTTCCAGATCTTTTGCCCATCAGCCAAGCCACACACATCCTGCCACTAGGATGCTCCTACTGTGCCAAGCTCAAAAATCCTTCTCAGTTCTTCTGCCTATGGATATCTAACCTTGTCCAAGCATTAACAACCTAAGCAATGGACAGCTTAAGGCCAGAATGCACATTTGAAGGTATGGGTCTATTCCTGTTCCTCATTGTTAACTTTCACATATATATGGATACAGAGGTGCCTGCTCTTAGAGACTTGTGTGATATAAAGGCACCAGCACACTCCACTGTCTCCAGTGCTGCTTCATAAAATCAAGAAATTCCATCATTCCTATTCAATCTTTTTCATAGTTTAAGCACCAAACACTGATTTCATCAACTTACCTCTGTGAAAATAGCAGGCAATGAAGACATTCTTTCTTCTGTAATCTTTATTTTCTACATCCCATTATTTTTGCTTTGTTATTTTACAAATTATTAAATTTAATTTTACAAATTATTAAACTATATGAGAAAAAACCAGCAAAATACATAACAAATTTGCAGTGATGTCTTGTGAAGACACCTAAATGCAAGTACACACCACAGGTTGGATAGGTTTCTTTGGATATTGTAAGTTTCAGTTTTGATAAGCCACACACGGTATCCCAATTTTATTTTTTTTAATTAGATTCCAAGCCAAAGTAGCAAAAGCAAGATTATATGCAGTTTTTAGCATGGTGGACATGCATTCTAAAAGGAATGTCCATACAATTTAGAATGACATTGAAAACCAAAGAACTGACCTAGAAGGAAGTGTTGGAACCAAATGGTATACAGGTGAGGAAAACTATGTCTAGGAGTCAGTCTAATAATTCATTAGCAGTATCTAAGGGGTATTCTGATAACTTAGTGATAGCTGAATGGGTTTTAAAAAATAGTCTTCTCTAACAGAGGCTTGAATGGAGGAATAGTTGTACTGAAATATATTGATATTTTACAATTATTTTTTTCTGAATATAGTGGTGGTGATTTTAAGACTTTTAAAACAGGAATTTAATATTTTCACACAGCTTTTGTCACAACACTTTAGAACTTACTATCATCCCAGCTATTAAACAGATTCATCCCCTAGTGTATAAATTTGGGAAAATTATAACCGTAGTAATTGAGACTTTTATTTCATTGATCTTAAACAATTTTGTAGGATTTGTGTTTGTATTTNAGTAAGCATCTTAAAAAATTGGATAGGTATGGCAGATGCTGAAGACTAATACTCACTGAACTAGAGTTTCTCAGGTAAATGTTCTCACAACAATACTGATATATTACCAATATGTTCAAAATAATGAGTAGAACAAGAGTGTGAACAACCTGAAGTTTGAATGACCATGGTTAAGTAGAGCTGTAATAAAGGTGAAACAACACAAAACCCAAACATAACCTTTCAATGCCATTGTTGCCTGAGGAAAATGCAGTTAGCAAGAAGAAAAGTGTCTGAACTCAACTTAAGGCACAGGTGGATTTGGCAGAGTAAGTGAATAAGGAAAGAAAGGAATAATCATGGATTATTCCACCTCTGGCATCTGTAAGCATTTCACTTTGCCATGGGTGGCAAGAAGTGGCACAAACCATCCTTGGTCTGCATACTGCTGATGCAGTTGCATTGCTTTCTGCACAAGTGGACAAAGCATCAGTGTCAACCTCTGGCACCTGATGAATCCTGCCCACACGAGGACCTACAAGTCCTGTCCTCTTGCAATTTGCTGGACTTGGGCACAGGAGGCTTGGCTGGAAATTGACTTTCCAAATATAGGAAACAATATTTGTGGGAAAATGAATCCTAGTCCAGACTGATCAGTCTGGAAGCCATGTTTAATAAACAGCAAAGTGTCCTGACCTGCACTCCTGCTCTCAGGTTTTTCAGCCCTGTCATTTTTTTCGCTCTTCTTAGGTTGCAGAGGTGAAGTCAATGTAACAACAGAAACTATGGCTTGCAAAGGACAGATCTGCCTCATTGTGTGTGCACTCCGTGTTGCTGAAGGCAAAGAAAGGTTTTCCTTGAAGATCAAAGACTTCCTGTAGTGCGATCTGTATCTAAAAAAGACTTCATATACATCATGAGCCTGCACCTTTCTGATTCAATCCTGTCACACGGAACTGCACACTCACCACCACCTCAACAATGTGTGCTGTGACTCATTAATTTATTCCACTCAAATGAATGGAAACCTTTCCATCAACCACAATAGGGCTTGACTCAAGCCTTGAGGGCCTGAAGCGTTTACTCTTCCTTGCAACAGAGTGGTGCTTTACTTCAGATGTAGTCCCACTGTCCCCTCTGCCACCTCTTCCTCAGCTCAGATGCTGGTTTGTTTCTCTTTCAGATGCACAGCCTGTCTCAAGATAGAGTGGAAAGGGAGGAGCATCCTTGCATCCCTGGTTTTTACACTGGCTTTGACTTCACATGCAGGGGAAAGATGCTTCCCCTTGCTCCTTCTCCATAATGTGCTCAGTGTCTTACCTAGCAAGTCAAGCCACCAAATGCCTCAGCACACAAAGCAGCAGGATGAGCAGAGCTTATGGCCCACCTGTTGCACTCATTTGCTAGGCTTTTCCCCCCTACCCCTTCATTTTCAGATGGTTCTTTCCAAAATATTAGCTCCTTCTTGCCACACATCTAAACAAATCAAGGAAAAAAAAAGTTTCCCTTTCGGTGTACTTACACTTTGCTCTTTTATAGAAGAATCCATCAATCTCTCAGTTCAGGAAGGATTTTAACCTGGGAAACAACATCCCATGGGTTTCAATCAGCTTTTCCTGTGTTTCCCAAGGTAACAAATGCTCTTCACACTTGTAGCAGAGTGGATCCCCACACTGCAAAGGCAGCACTGGGTAAACAGAACAGAGCACTTTGTCAGGTCTTGGGTCCATGATAAGAAATGGCCTTATAAGGACAATGGCAGACTGCACGACTGTTTAAAAAGGAAACTCTTGTTTCTTTGAAATTGCTCTGTCTCATGCAAATATGTAGCCGCAAGCATATGTATATGTGCAGGCTATATGCATGCAAACAAAACAGAAGTGTAAGCAGAATACCTGCAAGCCCAAACAACCTGTTAAAAGAGGATAAGAGAACAGACATGCCACAGACCTCAGGTTGGCTTGCTTAGTGCCCTCTTGGAAATGCTCAGAGACTGAAGTGATGCACAGATACGAACCCCAAGTAGAAAAGAACAGAAAGCTCTTCAACCAGTCAAAGTAAGTTGATTTTGGCTGAGCTACTGTAGAACATTTGATAAAGTCAAAGTTTTGGCAAGCTTCAGGCTCCTCAATCCAAGCTCAATATAGTGAGGATTGTTCTACAGAAATGAAGGGATTGCCTGTTCTATTTTGGCCAAATAGTTCACAGGGTTGAGTATTAGTAACACTGTGACTGTCATCCTCCTGGTGTTAACTCCCCCAGAGGCCCTCAGATTCCTCTGTGTTTAGATCTTCCACTTCACCGTGAGTAAGCTGATCACATGTGGGTTTTGCTCTT
Organism: Pachyramphus minor; assembly: GCA_013397135.1. Classification (NCBI taxonomy): domain Eukaryota; kingdom Metazoa; phylum Chordata; class Aves; order Passeriformes; family Tyrannidae; genus Pachyramphus; species Pachyramphus minor. Next base: position 193,182 of record VYXB01006340.1, read on the forward strand.
ATTGTTTAGATGTGTGTTTTATTTCATTCCCAATGAAATCTGTTTTGGCTGAGGGGTTGGGGAAGGTGGTGGTGTCCGAGCTTAGCCAGAGCTGAAAATCTGAGCTATGTTCAAGTAAAAGTGGTTGACTTGACAAGATGCTGTTCTCTGACACTACATTCAAACATTTATTGAGTTTTAAAGCTCTGTTCTGGGGTACAGCAGGACAGATATTTTTTGTTTGATTTACTGCCCTGTAAGCCAGAGGTTGTTCAAAATTCACTGGAACCCCTTTCTAGACAATCATGCATAGGGGCACGTGCTAGTACACAACTAAATTCTCACAGCATATTCAGATTCTTTTTTTTTTTCTTTTTTTTCAGAATGTGGAAGAGCATATCAGGGAAAGATATCTCTATAGCTGTTCTGACCTCATATTCCTTCTTCAAGCATCTGCTGCTGGTCATTGTCAGAGATGGGATCAATCTGACCTACCATAACAAATTCTGCATACCTTGGGTAATTGCATTTTTTCTTTTCTTTAGCTTGACAATGCTGATGAATGGTCAAGTGAGGTGGAGTCTTGAATTTGCCTGGTGCTGTTAAAATAAATATACTAGTAAAGAAAAAGGGAACAAATTAAATTCGAGAGTCTTGACACTACAACATCTCCGCAGCTGACATGCAAAAATTGCTGTATATATTAAGCTAAGCCAAAGCAGGCCTCAGCTTTTCAGCAGAAGTTACATAGGCTCTCTGATGCCTTGCTATTTATTTAAACAGGAGTGCTAATTTCCAATTAAGGAAAAAACAAGTTTCTGATTAAAGTCATTGTTCTTAAACTCTTCAAAACTGAGGAGCATGTCCTCCTGTGCTTCTCAGTTAGGCTGAGATGAAGGTTACCAAGAACAGCCTTAGGTTTTTATTTTACCAGGCAGCTAACAGGCCAGGCACCCTTTCAGGGGAGGAATCTGAGGCATCCTTGTGATGGAAACACAGCTCACCTGTGCTGTTGATTAGGCATGAAACTCTGAATGTTAAGGACTGAAGGTCTAAAGGATTTGCTTCTCCCACAGGAAGTCCTGTCGTAAACTTTTTATAGGCCCTTCTTCTGGTTTTGATAAATTTATGGTGTCAGATATTCACTACTAAACCATCATTTTCCTTCATGACTCTTTAATTAAAAAATGGAAATTCTACAAGATGAAGTTATTCACATGAAGTAACCACTTAAATCTAAACTTGTCAGTCTTTGTCAGCTGTATTCCAAACTTTCTGTATTTTTAATGAAAAGTTAACATTTTTTCAAAAAAAATTGAATATATTCTCTGTGATTGTTTTTGTTGTGAGTGAACGAAAGAAAGAAAATTATTAAGTTATACTATATACTATATAGTTATATTACAAACATGTTTAAATTTTGGAATGTAAATATTCAGAAAAAAAAAAAAGACGTTTCAGCTTTTCATTATCATGAATACCAGAGAGCTAAATAAGACTATCCCTGTTCTTGATTTAACCTCACATTACCCAATTTGATAGTGGGGTATAAAAATGTGAATCTTATATTTTGCATATTTTTCATGAACAGAGGCATCTCACGTATCATAGAGAAGTTCTGTATGTCTTTAAGAGAACGAGGCCTGGAGAGAGGTGGGTTGGTGAGAGGCAGAATGGAAAGACTGGAAAAATGAAATGCAAGGGCTGCAAGAGGAGAAATGGTTGAATGGAGTGGTAAAAGTATATAAGAACAGAAGTGTGAACCAGAGAAAAAGGATTTAAAGCTCTCTTATGCCCTCGAGATAACTCACTTAATGAAGAAAAAGTCCTCCATGAGTGGCAGAAATAATGAATTTTGGTTTTCAGCATCTCTTTCTTATGTGCTTTTTCCCATCTCTAATAAAGGGTGAGGTTATTAGCCACTCTCGGGGAAAGAAGAGGGAAACATCAAACACTCAATTGCATGAATTGGAAAAAAGGGCAGAAGGTATTGTAAAGCCTGTGGAAGCCAAAGAAAGTAGAGCCAAGGCTAGGAACATCCAGGAACCAACTGTAATCCCATGTAAAATTCTGGCCTGCTGATGTGAATGGCAAAGCTTTCATTGACTTTAAAATGCTGGACTTTCACCCTTATTTTTAATTGTCTGCTTAAGGTAAACAGCTCTTTTCCTTTTCTTTCAGGGTAAAACATGGAATTTTTACTAGCCTTTTGGCTCTTGATTAGCCAAGATTTCCCAGCTATCTGGGGATGATAAAATAACCTAGAATTAAAAAGTGCCCCACCTATGAGTCTGGGCAAAGACACTGGCTGTATCTCAGGGTGAAATATCAGAAGGCTGCAATGCTGGAGGAGAGGCTTAGCATATCGACTTTTCTGCTAAAAAAAAAAGTACTTCTGATGATGCAGTGATAAAGCTACATGGTTATGAAGGCAAGTGACTACAGACTTTCCAAGCTTAAGGATTAAGGTTTTAGGTTAAGCAGTCCTTCTGGACAGAAAGGGGGAAGGATTAAAAATCAGAAGGAAGATCAACTGTCTCTGTTCATAATATGGATGATAGGTAAATTGAAAAAAAGCACTGTTAAAATATTTTGCCTTTGGAACATCAGGGTGAATGGATATGCAGGGCCACACAGCAAAGTGTCCTCATATGTTAAATCCCAGCTGTGTGATAAGGAGTTTTCACATGACATGGGGCTAATCTGTTTACAGCAGAGATGCAGATGATCCCATGACTTGTTTGTTTTTGCTTTTGTTTTGTTTTCTCTTTTGGATGGTAGACTAGCATAATCCATCGATATGAATCTGGAAAACAAAAATCAACAATCTCCTCCTGCTTCTCAGTCCTATGTATCCAGAGTCCTCTCTGAGCTTTCATCAAGAAAGCAATGTTCCTTCAGAAGAGAAAGTGAAGAAAATCTGGTTCATTATTTATGCCTCCAAATTTTTCAATGGTCAAAAGTGGACAAGACAGGAATCTTTGTGGTGTGGATGATTCACCATTCTTCTTTGTTCTGCTACAGACACAAACCCAATGTACTTTTTTTTTTCTCTTAAACTTGGTTTCTCAGAAACTTGAAATTTTTACAGAAATTGATTTTTTTTTCCGTGTGACTTTAAAAGTACCCAAAGTATTTTTATGCTCCACATGCCTTCTTGGTACACAGGAGTTGTTACAGAACAGGGCACGGGAGAAGCAGGGGGTGTGTGAGGAATCTTTCCTATCATCTCAAATATTTAAAGGGCTAGAAAAATCAGTAGCACTTGCAGAGTATTATAGAGGAAAAAAACCCGGGACTGTTTAAATTTTGGTTACAAGACACAGCGAATAAACGATGACTTTTTTTGGAAAAATAGAATGCTACAAAGGCTGAGTTATAATCAGCTCAGCAGAGGTCATAGCAGGTTGATCCAACAGCCATCCTCATTGAGGTCCCAGTTCCACACAGCATTTAAATGCATGCTTAATTTTAATCACATACATAAGTCCTGCATGACCTTAATGTTAAGCACATGCTTGGGTGCATTTCTGAAGTGCGGATGAAGACATATTTCATGAGGCAGAGGAAGAAAGAGCCCCTTACTGTAGGTCTCAGTTATGGGACTCATAGCAGGATTGAAGGCTGAAGCAGGAAATACTCACATAATGCTGTGAGGCACAGAAGAAGGGTAAATAGTTTGTAAAGGAAGGTGTATTAGGAACTGCAAAACATGCCCCACAGGTTGGCTGTTCTCTCTGGGCTGTATTCAGTTCTATTCTATTCTATTCATACCCTCATTCTGCAAGGACTTCAGCAAATGCTTATGATCAGACTCTGCTAGGAGAACTAACCACAGGTCAAAAATAAGCTGATCCTCTGCTTGAGTAATTTTGCAGAACATGAGTCTACATGGACTGCTCATTGATACAAGGTTGAATTTTACTGTCTGCTCCCTTTTCTTCAGACTTTGCTGTCATTCTTTTGATTTTAAGTATGTTATCCTTCTGACACAAGTGAAAAAGCCCACCCTCCTATTAGAGGATAAGAGGTGGGGAGAGTTTTTCTGCTAAGAACATCAGACTAATATCCCAATGGTAGTCAGGTTCCTCAATCATATTCATTTGTCAGCAATGCTAAACTACTGAGAGTATCTTGATATTTTTATCTGGATTTTGCAACTCTGCTGCTGTGAGAAAAGCTATGTTCCGGAATTGAAATGGTCACTTCTCCTTATTTACTTTCAGAATTCTGACAGGTAAACTGAACTCAGGGCAGACAGGGAAAGCATGTTAAATGGGGTCTTAACATCAGTGGGCTAAATTCTCTTGTATTACTACCCTGTCAAGGAGACTTTGGTAGAGTTCGCTCACAGTGATACAAATGGGTAGACAAGTGGATCCAATAGCCCAAGAAATGAAAATGTGGTATAATATAACCACCATAAGCAAAGATCTAAACTGTCCCAGTGCTGTGCTCTGGCTGGCAATTCGTCCACTTTGCCCTTTCTGAACCTGATGAGTCTCCTGTTCCTCCACCCATACCTGGAGGTCAAAAAGGCTCTTGTTACCTTATTTGTAAAAGCCAGCATGGTAAGGACTACGGTGAACCCCCTAAAATTAATTTTTAGGGTGAAGTTGAAGGAGGAGTTAGTGTGGTTCGCAGTTCAACATCATTTTGCTGTAGTTCTGGCCAACGTGGCTGGCAGCACATGGACTTCTTTAGCAGTCCTGCTGTTTGGCCTCAGCCAGAGAGTGTGTTCATGACTCGAGCAGATGTTTCTGCTTTTAGGAATCAGTTGTTTCCTCTTTTCCAGAAGCGCATGCCAGCACAGTCAATATCTGGAAACCTGCTGCTTCACAGTAGGTCTGGAGTCTAAACTGGTACTTTACTAGAAAATAGTAATAAAGCAGTTTGAATTGCTTTTCATCCTTCATGCTCTTAATGGCTTTCAGGTTCATATGAGACCAATCAATTAACCCTGGTTGAGACCTAGAGGAATGGGATGTTTCTTACTCTCCAAACAGGAAAGAAACCCATAACAAAAATTACCAATCCACTTATTAAGACTTATGTCAGCAGTATAGTCTGACAGAGCCTCCAGCTGGGGTTGGGACTACAGATTTGCAATCTTGTATAAGCCTAATGCTCACTAGTCATATGCTAATTAATTGCTAAATCACAAAAGGCAAATCATAATTATTGTTTCAGGTTAGCAATTTTCCCTGACCTAATTGCATGCTGGCTATTTGAAAGAATTAAAGAATGAGGTTCATTTAGGAACATTTACCTGTCCAACCTATGTTTCAGGTTCCGTTTGTTTTAGTTTTCAGGTGATGAAAAACTCTCTTTGATTTGAACAGTTCCTGGATAGATTCTGCTATCTTTCCTCATTCTGGGAGGTCAGTCATGAAGTAGGACAGTAAGACTGAGAGTAAGAGCACATAGAGTTGAGGTGATTATGGCTCTGGTCCTGCAGAGATTTTCAGTGGACTGAATGTATTACACTCTGGCCAGCCACACTTTTGTGGCGCACTAAGTTTGTGTAGACTGGGGTACTTGGTGTTTCCCATTTCAGGACTTCTTTCTGGAGGCAACCTGGCCAGTTGTATAGCAAGACCATGCTTTTCTAGCTTCTTTCCTTATTTGCCCCATGTAATGCTAGCACTTGGTAAAAAAGTTTCTGCTGTAGTTGTTACTGGTGGACAGAAGCACAGAAATTATTAAATGTTCTTCAAAAAATCCCATTAAGAGCAGAAATAAAGCTCCTATTAATCTCAGGCATACAGAGTCAAATTTTTATCAAAAAAAAAAAAATCATTAATGGCATATTTGAAAACTCCAGATCAAGGAAAGCTTCCCAGTTCTTTTGTCACCAGGTCCTGCACACCCAAAACTCCCAGTGAAGGGAGTCAAGGGAACATCAGGAAGCTTTCTGGCTCACAGTCAGACATATTCACACGTAAGGACTGGCTGACATATGGCTGAAGTCATGAGGATGCAGAGGATACTGCTTTGGCTCAGAAAGCTCTTACTCAGCTTGCTAAAACTGTCCCAACCCATCAAGCCTAACGTGTTTAGATCTTTTCCAATCGTTATCTGTTGGTTGTGTGGTGAGAAGGTTGACTTGGCAGCTTTGAAATAATGGACTAAAAATTGGAGTAATTTCCTTGCTAGGATTAAGGTAGTTCTGGCAATCCTGAGAGTAACTGTGCAAGAGAGAAGAGCCTGCTGCATAAATTCCTAGTCTGAGGTTATCTCACCAACAAACAGACATTGATCTGCCCACTGTTACTAGTCAAAGTCATATCTGAAAGACTCTGTTGGATGTCCTGAGCAAACCAAACCTCAGGACTGTTGCTCCCTGCTGCCCTGTGTTTTCTAATTTGAACTGGGACTGCAAAGGAACAACCCCTGGCAAAGGACAGCTGCATAGGTTCCTGGTAAAAAAAAGAAAACCAAGAGGAAAAGAGGGCTGTGGCTCCTGGGCAGTAGATGACTCAGGAACATTGAGAGAATTTTCTAGCAAGCAATGCCGATTAAGAGGCATTCACATTCAATTCCTTCCACCCTGCTGTAACTCTAGCCAGACAGCAAAGCAACACAGACATTCAGTGGTACTGGCCCCAGCCCAAATCTGTGTTCCAGACTCCTAGCACACCTGTTAAACAGATTCCTTTCAGCCAGCTTTCAGCTAACGTTTCAGCTGTAGCTGGTGATACACCCAGCCTGCTGAGGGGCCATAGCCATCACTCATCACACTGCAGTGCTCACCACGGCACTGGGATGCCATACCCAGACAAAGAATACTGTCACCCTGAACCCTATGGGATAGTCCATCTACCTGGTGCAACACGAAGTGCACAGGGGATGTGTTGTTGCATTGGTTTTGGCCAGCACTAAGGAAGGGTGATGGCTTGATGCCCAGTGTGCTGAAAAGCAACCTCTTTACAGGTCCTACCTCTTGTCTTTGGTTATCCATTCATCCAGGAGCATGGACTGGCAGCTCTCTGGCCAAGCACCACATCCTGCTGTGCTGTCCCACCTGAGGATGATAAGAGCTTTGTATCCTGGGTAAGACCAGTGGGCAGGGATGCTTCCCTTCAGGATGATCGGCCAGGGCACTGTGAAGTCTTGCTCTCCTAAAGGACTCCCTGGGCAGCATCTGGAGGTGCATCTCCCCAAAAGGTTCAGAGCTGTCAGAATAAGGAAGTGGAATATGAGGGGCAAGGATTTGATGTGAAAGTGCAGCTTACCTGCCCTCCCTGGCTGCTACTCCCTGGACCTTTAACTTTGACTCCCTTAAAGTTAAAATTTAGAGTCTAGAAATGGGAGTTGGGGTAAACTTGTGATGAATTTCTTGGGAAAGAAGGGACAGGGAGCTACAGGGAGAATAGGAGAAGCAGCAGCAGATGCTTGAAAGGACAGCATGGGCTTTAGCTGCCTTTTGAGAAGGCTGTAACATCTATATAGACACGCACTCTGCCACATAATACACGTAAGTATTAAGAAGAGTAGACAAGTCTTCCCCTCTTTTATCTTTTTTTTTTTTTTTTTAATCTTTAAAAACAAGTACCCCTTAGTTTTTCAGGAGAAATTTCAAGGTTTGCCCAAGTTTTGGTCCAATGTTGAGATATGAAGAGCATTAAATTGACTTCTCAAATAATCTTGGAATTGTCTGCCCGCTGCTGGAAAGTCCATTGGGCAGTTCTGGTAGAAAGTCCCCACAGATACAGCAATGAACATTTGCATGTGAAATTCTGATTTAGGATCAGGACTTTTGAAAACCCCGAGGAGAAAGAAAAGATGCAGATAGGAGGACTCCACATACAAAGGTAGGATGGTTTATTCTATCTAAATATACAGATACATATATCACTGTAAAACTTTTTTTCCAAAAATTTCCTAAAGCTAATGGTGTAGTTGTTTTTTGCAAACCTAGAGATAAAGTCACAGTACTTGCAATATAAGACAACTCTTACATAGTGATGCCAAGGTTCAAAGCTACTTCATTTCAGGCATCTCCAGCTGACCAGACCCTGGGGGCAGGGGGGAGTTTTGAAGGTTCAGTCTCTCCCAAAGAAGCTACAAGAGAAGGCATTAACCAGAGTATTGGTGAAAGAGCCTTCAACTTCTCTCCTTGATCATGATCCAAGTTAGCAGGGCTAGAACTGGGTCTAAAATGTTTGGTTCGAATGCTGCTTTCTTGCGTTAGGACCTTTTATCTCTCTGTGGTTGTTTATCACAGTGGCTGTTCTTTCACGTGGAGAATGTATTGTTTGTATAGGGCTTCACTGTGGTGAAGTGGAGGTCTTACTCTTTTAGTTAGCAAAGTCATGTGTGAGATATTTACTCTTAGCAGTGCTCAAGGGTAGTGCTAATTTATTTTCGTAACAGTCCTTTTTAGACTGAGAAGTTGGTGACAGCCATAATTTATTCATGATGCTTTGCAGCTTTGCATAGCATGTCACACAGGCCTGCAGCAACTGGAAGTAGTTATTTTCTTAGGAAAGTGTAGAGACCAGAACTGATAACACATAGTGACATACAGGAATCTGCTTATGTTTAAGGAAGATAATGCACATCAGCAAAGAAAACTGCAGATGGCTAGTTCTTGTTTTACTCATGGCTTGTCCTCTTTCTCAGCTCTCCTGTTGTGGGAGTTTTCAGCTTCATGAGACAATGTTTACACCAGGCAGAAATTATTTCCACCCATTCATATCAGTGTTCACAGCTAATGCAATCCCAGAGAGTTGTATTAAGGAGCTTTCTTCATGATTCCCAAGAAAAGGCACGTCGGTGTAACCAGCTCTGTTCTTCAGGCATGAAAGCTCCAAGTCACATCTGCTCTCATTAGGTTCAAATTTGGCTATGCTGAACACATGCCATCATCACTATCATTGCCATGGTAACACATCCCAGCATTATACTATTCCAGTCATGTGACAGAAGGTCAGGCTGAAAGGAAACCTGGGCTGGGAGAAATGCAGCACTTGCGTCTTCCATGGTGTTAATAAACAAAACAGGTACCAGCAAAGTAAATTTGCTTTAGTGTAAATATTCCCTTCCTCAAGCTTGCCTGAATGAAAAAGCTTGTTCTCTAGGGATTTTGTCTGTTGGTTTGGTCTGACTAGGGCTTTCTGCTGTTCATTCTCCTCCTGCAATCCATCCACAGCTGGAGTGCTGGTTCCCACAGAATTGTTGGGGGGGATCTGGTGTCATATTGCACAGCTTCCACCAA
>VYXB01006340.1:202436-218155 GCA_013397135.1 Pachyramphus minor
AAAAAAAAAAAAAAAAGAGGTGTATTTGGGAACCAGGCAGCCAGCTTAATGCAGTTTAGGAAAGTTAACCTCTCTGTTCAGGTGATTGAAAGCCATAACTTATGTACTCTTTTTTTGTTATTTTTTTTGTTTGGTTTGGGGGTGGTTTTGTGTTTTGTTTTTTGGTTGGTTGGTTGGTTTGGTTTGTTTTTATAAAGTTGTCTGTTCTTCTAGGCAAAGAGAGGGGAAAAACCAAAGCTTTAAGATTGAAGGGACTTATGAATAGCTTGAGGCCATATTAACTTTTAAGAACACATGGACTAAACAAAAACAGAAGAATAAGAAATTCAAAATTATGATTTTTGTTCCTGCTCATGTGGTCCTGAGGTCAGTAAATGTCCTTTCTCTGATTTCAACATTCTATATCAAGACCTCCAACAACCACAATGTCCTGATTCTTCCCCACTAAAGACAAAAAAAGCAACAAGAGTATCAGCATTTGTTACATCCAAACAATTTCTCAGCGCATGCAGGCTGAGGGTTTATTATGCCACAGTTTACAACGAGTTTTGGAAAGCTTACCTAACAAAATGATCATATTGGTTTCACCACAAAAGTCTAAAATCATAATTTAGTATTTTGTCGTTGTAAATAGAGGGAGAATCAATTTCAGAGGCAATGCTGGGCCAGTTTCTATTTCAAGAATTATAGAGATGTTAATTAATTAGCGTATTTCACATCTTGGAAGTACAGGTTATACTAAAATTAATGAGAGAGAGCAAAATCTGAAATGACACAAAGTGGGGTTAAGAGAGCAAACACGTTTAGGTCTTTAAAATCATGGTCCTCCCTGTCATCATTTCTGGGGCAATCTTTCACTTCTACTACCATTTCCCACTGAAAGAAGAGTGCATGGAAAATTGTGGAAAAACCAGTAATTTACTATGCCCATATCCACTCTGCATGCATTTTAAAAACACTGAGCAGAAAGCCACAAAGATGCCCAACAGCTACGGAGAAACAACATCCAACATGATTTGATTTGCAAACCACAGATGCCAAGAAAATGGGCTCGCTTTGATTTTAATGATTGGACTGGTTTCGTAGTGTCCCATTATGAAATGTGATGCCGGTCAAGATAAAGAGTTAATGCTTCTGCATTTGTAATTGGAGTAAAAATGAAACTGCAGAAGATCTTTCTGAAGCTTGTTGGTAGAAAATTCACACGTGGTCTTTATCAGCCTGCATTTTTTTGTAAAATGGAATTAGTGTCATTCAGCCTTAGATAAAACTTCATTAATAGCAAGATAGGAGAAAAGCCTGTTTATTTATTCATTTGTACAGTCTGTTGTCGAATTTTTAATATCATTGTGTTCTATAAAACCCCAATAGCCTAAATGTGTAAGATAATAAGTAGATGTAGATTGATAGAATAATTTAGATTGGAAGAGATTTCTGGAGGTCATATAATGTTTCAGCATTCTACTAGGCCATAGTCAGTCAGGTCAATTTGCTCCAAGTCTTGACTTTTTAACATCAAGGGTAGAAGTCCTGTAACAACACTGAGTCTCTGTTCACATGCTTTACTACTCACATTGTGGTTTTGGGTTTTTTTACTAAATGTGTAGTCAGAACTCAGCTTGTTGCAGTTTGCATGCATTGCCTTTCATCCTATTGCTGTGCAGCCCCAAGTGAAGTCTGGCTCTTTCCTCTCTGTGCTTCGTGAAGGGCTGAAAACTGCAATGAGGTCTCTCCTGAGTTAGAGTATTAAGACCCTGAAAATGTAAGACTGAGCAAAGTAGCTCACAGGAGAGTTCTGGCAGGAAAAGTTGATGTAAAAGATACCTTGTATGAAGTCTACTCAGCATTATTTGCATGGGAGAAGATCTGAGAAACACCAGCTGGGAACAGTGGGTCTCTGTGCTGTCCACCGAGGAAGAATTATAGCTGACTGCACATAAATGTTTTGCAGCAATGGATGGACAATAAACAGACCAAAGCAGAAATGAAGTAGCAGGGAGTAAAGCTGTAACCCCATTAACGCATGGAGGAACATGATGGTGGCAGATGATCTTACAAGTCATTTGAATTTTCCTCCTGAAACTTAATTGGGTATATTACCAATATGTCTTGGCCTGAATGTGACTGAACATCCCTGGACAACTCTCCACTCCCAGAGCACTTGTAAGCAAGTCTAGTAGCCTCATGTTGGATTTAGCTGTTCACAATAAAGAGTCTTGTAATAAACTGTCAGTGTCACTAGAATTATTAAATTCTTCAATTGGGTGTGTTTTTTTCTTTTTTTTTCTTTGCATCCCCTCATGATAGGAAGAAGCAAAGAGAAGTAGTGTCTTGTACCCACAATTAGACAATTAAACCTACATGGGAGAAGAAGGACAAACTGAGACCATGAGGGGAGAGCCTGTGTCAAGACCTTGGGTCTTGTTCCAGCAGCACTTACCATAATACAACAAACATCTCCAGTCTGCAATATGCAGGAGGAGAGCTGCTGTCAAAGCAACCTGCAGTATCATACACTCAGTAGGTATGTGCCTCACTGCTGGCTGCAGTTAATTCCTTAGTGCCAAATCAGAGATCTCTGTTTGGATATTGAAGTTTCTCCTTGTGTGCAAATTTTTTTTTTTTTTGAGATGAGTCCAAATAGGAGAGGCAGATATATGCATCTGAGTCTAACAAACAAAATCCTGTTAGCTGAAGGGCAGCCAGTAGGTGAGAAGAAGTTCTTTTTCCTCTGGATGTGTTTGCACATCTTTTTGCGACATGAAATACTAAGAGAAGTTCTGAGCCTAAATTCAGAAGTCTCTTGCAGGAGTTGTTTTAGTTACAATATTTATCATCTTTGTGGAATTAAGGAAAGAAAAATATAAAATTATACTGTGTTCTCCTGCCTTCCTTCACCCACACCTAAAATGGTTTTCCTTTTAGCTCAACTTTTTCTGTAGAACCTAATTGCAATTTATACTTACCTCCACATTTTTAATTTTTTTCTTTTGTTTTTAGAGCACATTTGCTGGAGCAGACAAATTATTTCTCTGTTCACTGAGGTTGCTTCTGCCCACTACAAAGAAGAGAATCTTGCACCTTTACTGAAAGTAGATTATTTCTTACTTTGGCACTGTTTCCAGACACTGCTAGTACAAGAAAACCAGTATGCTGGGAGAGCTGGGGCCACAGTCCACTGAAGTAAGGGACTTCAGAAACTGGGTGAATAACTTCTGAATAAAATAGATGAAGAAACAAATAATAGAAGATGCTGCAGGAGTTTCTGTTCATCTTGATGCTAATCACAACTGATACAGAGAAATAATTTAGTTGAATAGATGCGGGAGAGTTTATTTCACTGTTAAAGAACAAGTTCACTTTCTAGTCATTGAAGACACTGATGGTTGAAGCCCAGTTGGAATTTCCAGGGCTGGATACTTCATTAAGCTACTTGCCTAGGACTTACAGAATTGGTGAAGTTTTGCTGTCATAAAATTCCAGTGGTCTAAGTTACAATATCCTCCTTTAGCCCTTTTAGTCGACACAATGTAGTAGATCTCCATAAAAATGGGAGATTTGACCCAGCCAGTCCAGAGCCCTGGAGCAATGCTTTCCATCCTGACTTCCCAGCATGAGGCATCGTTTAGAACCAAAGATAACTGAGGGCAGTGAGGTACACCTCCTTTCTGGGGATTTTGTGCCACCCTTCCAGCACTTTGTCTCATAGAAGGAAAACACAGCTGTAGCCCAAATCAAACACTGTTCTTTCTGCCTGGTTGCCTCACCCTTCTTGTTGTTTTTTGGCCTGAGGCATTCACAAAGGAGTTCAGGATGTTCCTGTCTCCACCAAAGTCCTGCTCTGAATCTTGCAGAGGCTTCTCTGCAGCCCAGCCAGTTTCCTTCAGCCTTGACTGATCCTCCAAGTAAACAAAAACCACCTGCCAAGTAAGCACATCCTGCTCAGGGGTCCTCCTCATCTTGGAATGTTGTCTCCTGCTGCATTGATACCAGGCTCCAGGAAGATTCCACCGCCTGCAGCCTGCCCTCAGCGTGGACTCAGGGCCTCAGCCTTCCCCTTGCATTACCGATGCTTTCACATAAGTGGAAGATGTTTAAGTTAATGATCTCCTATTGTTAACCATGTGTCACCCCCCTGTGTAATCTCAGTTTAAAACTGTGGTCAAAACATGGCCAAGAGGGATAATTGCCTAATTTCAGAGCTGGGATTCCAATCTGTCAAAGGAAGTCCTGCATTATCAAACAGAATTAATAAGAAGTTCAAGCTATTTCCAAATACGCAACTATGCCAGTAGATTCAGGTTTACATTTGATTTCAGAGGTTTTCTGAATTGACTAAAGACCATGCAATTACATAATAGCTAATAATCCATATATGTAGTTTAAAAGAGCTTTTTAGCAAATACCTAGATGAAGTTGATAAAGCATCTTCAAGAAAGTTAATTAGGTCTCTGTCTTCAAAGCTGATTTTTTAATATATTGGTGTATCATAGGTGGAAAGTGTCTTGGAAACCCCTTCATATCTTCCATAGTTAAATAAATCTTAGGGCTTTCAAAGCTGTTTGAGACGGAGATAACCAAGCTGAATTTCAAGCATACCTTAGAATTTACTTATTAATTCTCAGCAAGTTCACTTCTCTCCACTGTGCTCAGTTTCCCCCTTTATGTCTTTTAAATGTTTTTCTTTTTTCTTTTCCCCCCTCGATTTGGATAAACTTTTAGGTCATAAAGTTAAGAGCAAATAATTCAAAATCCCCACCCTGAGTTTTTCAAAACTGCATAGCATTGGCTAAATGATGCTCTCATTGAAGTAAGCAATAAAATGTCAAGCAGCTTCAAAAGAAGCCAACACAGAGCCCTTATGAAAATGCCACCTTTATTACTTTAGAAAGAAGGGGAAGTTTGAAAGGACTAACTGAGGAAATTCAATGCCCAAATCCCATTGTAATTCAATAGGAATGGGGCGCCAAATTCCCTTAGGCTGCTTTGCAAATTCTCTTTCACAATGGATGCCAATCTGACTCCCATTATAAGCCAGTCATTCTGGAATGTCAGAGGGTCAAGGTGATTGCTGTGTGGTGTTACCTGGCCATAGCTGAAATAATGCTGTGGAACTACTGAGTTTTCATCACTATGGTCTTTGAAACAAAATCATCTGTATGAAGTCACACACAGCTGCGCGTGGGAGATGGATGGGGCTGGTTGTCGAGTTTAAGAGGGTCATTAAGTATCTCCAGGGTGTTTCACCTCCACATCTAGGACCCTCTGAGCCCTGAAGAGAGAAATCGGACAAGAAACTTACAGGCAAAATCACAAAGACTTGAAACACTTGATTAAGAAATCACCCAAAAGATCAGATGCTGTTTCTTATGGTTGTCTCTCCAGATCAAGTGCAAAACTGCAGCTCCCTCCTCTGCTATCTATCCCTCGGATACACAGGCCAAGAGATGTCAAATCTTCCTCTCCACTTGCCACAGGTTGGAAAAAACATTTCTGTTGCAGCAGAGATTTGGAAAACAATATTCAGGAATGGCAGAGCCTCCACCCCGTGCTGAGAGCTTCCACACCACCAACAGCCCTGCTTTTGGTCCTGCTATATCTGAGTGATGCTTGTCATTCATGGCCTGGTGTGTCAGCTCCCTCTAATGCTCTGTTTGTATGTCAGAATATTCACCTAGAATATTCTGGGGGGGTGGGGTGGGTGGTGTGTGGTGTGTGTGTTTACAAGTTCTTTGGGGTAAACAAATTCACCTGACTTCCTAACTTCATACACAAAGTTTTCATTTCTGCAAAGAAAAGGACCCACAGTGGTTCCCACAGTGGCATCAGTCAAGAGTTTTTTCTTTTACTGAGCCTTAATAATGTTTCTTTCATCTTCAAAAAGAGAATCCTGTCCCAAAAATTGAAATAAAACCATCTTCTGCTTTTGCACCCCTTGTTAATATTGCTCAGCTTTGTAGGCTGAACCAAGGAGTTTACATATTTTCTTTCATTGGCTAGATTATCTTCACATAGATTCTCAGAGGTTTTTTTAATATAAAAGACAGAAGGAGCATTCTGTTTTGATGATTCAACTTTATAAACAGTTACAGTAATTTTTGCATTTGATGAATTCCCTTCTTTTTAGCTCAGAACTACCTACCAGAGACCAGAGGTAACAACAGTGCTTCCAGAGGTCATTTTTTTCCAGTGGACTCATCAAGCTGTGTTTCTCATGCCCAAATTATATCTCATGGTGCTGTCTTTAGCAGGCAAAATGTTAGGTTATGTATGATTTGGGCTTGTACATGGAGTTAATCAGTCTGCAGGCACTGTTTCATTAAAAAATTTCATAAAAAAATTTCATCATAAGAGTATTTCCAGTTTCTTAGTATCATTTACAACTGAGCAGGTTACTATCACATGTTAGGAGGACAGAACCATAGATCGAAGGGGTATGGTTTCCCTCAGCAATGAGATATTGTTCAGAGGGGGTCCAGGGCAAAACCTAAGAAAGTCTATACAAACACTCCACTCACTTGACTTGGCAAAGTTTGACATCGAGGAAAACTCAGAGAGTTAAGAATACCCTGAGTGCACATTTGGTTTTTACATTTTTCCAATTATTTTCAGTTCAGATTTACTGAAAGCAAGTATGTGACCTCCTGAGATTCACCTCCTCTCTTTATCTCTCTCTCTCTCCCTCTCTCTCTCTCTCTCTCATATCACTCCTGCTGTTCTGCCTCCTATTGGTCTGATGGGGAACCATTTCTGAAGCCTTAGTCATGCTAACTGTGAAGTCAGTGATGTGAGAAAGAAGTGGTGGATGGGGGTGGCTCAGGGATAGCTTTGGGATTGCTTCTGGGGATAGAAGATAGGAGATAATGAGCATGTAATTCTGTACACAGTCAACTGTATGTTTTTGGATAGACACATAATTCAAAGAGAATCCCATATTTGAACTAATGTCGTGTTACACAGAAGGGCAACCATAGACAGCCATATAATTTTTATGTAAAAACTGCTTGCAATCAAATATTTGGGGTTCATTCCTGCTTTAGGTGGTGAGCACTAGCAATTAGGAGGTGGTCAGGAGGCTTAATTCTTCTCTTTGATTTTGTTCCAGAGCGAGTAGTTTTTTTGAGTGATTAAGACCACCTCCCAGTAGTTGTTTTCCTTTTTGTCCTCAGGCTATTAAGAACTTCTGCGTATGCAGCTATTCCAAATCAACTCCATGCAGGAAAGTTTTTATTAAGAATGAGCATTCACTTTGAGAGCAGCAAGCCATTCCTGATGGTGAAAGCAAGGAAATCTGTGTGTGTGTTTCACCTGGTCTGAGAGGCAAGTACATCATCCTTTGCTCTCTAAGTGGGGAGAGCAAACAGTCACTGCCACTGAGCTACTGTCTTCTAGAGAATCCTTCTGTCCACAGCCCCACAACACTTAAAACCTCAGGTCTGTGATCATGTAAAAGGCAGTTGTTTAAACAAAATAACCCACATGGACTGTTGGTCTGTCCTTCTGTCTTTGATATTCTGCCAGCTCTCACGGACACTATGGACATCTTACATTAATTCCTTCAGTGTTATTGTAGTTAGTGAGCCACAGAGACTTACTGACATGAATATGAACTTATTAATGGCATTCCTATACCATTTTATCAGTCATTTTTGATTTTCCATTGCGGGGCCAACTGTATACATATACTGTTATGTTATGCTTTATATTTATGTTATTCACCAGAAATGCCAAAGAGGATACAAAAATATGCTTCAAGTAATTCAAAACTGAAACTAGGGCTCTCAATTCATCTATTTATGTCATTTAAGGACAAGCAAGCAAACTCCTAGACAAGAGTGAAATGTACATTTGTTAATGTATTTTTTAGGGGCGAAATGCAGTTCTTCATAAATGAATCCCCAGTGTCGTATAAAGGCAGCTTCTTTTCTTTGTTTTTGCTTTTGATACTGTGCAGTTGCTAAAATCATTATCCTACTAATGTTGCATTCTGGATAAGGACCACAGATCAGCGGCATCACCAGCAGCATCACCAGACATTTCCTATCAGCAGGATCACCAAGCTTATTGAAAGTGTCATGTGATTTAAAATATTACTCACCCACACTGGCCTTGACTAATTCTGTTTTCTGGTATCTGTAATCTCTGAAGGTCTTTCATGATGCTGCAGTCTGTTAAGCAGATATACCCAATATTTCTCCTCTGAACACACTGAGTAATTCACCTTTTGGAATTGTCCTCCCAGAGAGATTTCTTGTCCTCCTGCACCCTCCCTGGCCACTCAAACATCAAGATAAAAAAACCCCACCTCTATAGCAATATGGCTTTCTTGAGGGTAACCGAGAGCAAGACACTGAAGTACATATGGAAACAAGGAGGTCCTAATACCTTGGGTATAACTTGCCTGAGAGTTTCCACTGTTGTTATCGAGCAAAAGCAGAAAACCTATGTAATTAGAGCTTTAAGTGAAAGCATTGGCAAAACTGGAAGACTTTTTTAATTATCTTATGTCCTGGCCAATTTGTTTATTTGTGCATCACATTGATGTTAGGGCACACAGTCACTTATTTTGTTTCTTTCACCTGAGGTGATCCAAGGAGTCTAACCCAATAACTTCTCCATTAAATCCATAAGCTGAATTGTACCATATCTTTCTGGAAAGAAGAAACCAGCAATTCCTAAAACAGTCATTCCACTGATGTCCTCCCCTATGTTGCTCCTCTAATTTTGTCAAGCTTCATGTCCCACTCATTCAGTTTTGCTTATTGCCTGCTCTGTCACACAGCAAAAGTATCAGGAGCTGGTGGATGGTGACAGGCTTGCAGGCTTGCCCACCTGCCTTTTCAGGAGTCTGAAATGTCATGATGCTGCCTTCCTTCTGAGTATCTGTGCCTCCTGCTTTTCTCAATGTATTTATTTTGCTGCTTATGGAAAACTTACATATTTCTAGGGCTCATGAAGGAGGGGAAGGAATTCCAGAGGTTATTCCTTTCCTTCTGCAGGAACAGACCACTTTGATCAAGTGCTGCTTTGCTGGTTTGCCACCTAAAGTCTTAAATGCATCTCTTTTCTTTCTCTTTCTCACCAACTTGCAAAGTCTTTCCCTCCCTTTTTGTCCCCGTATACAGAGAGCTATTTGCAAAAAACTGAACAGCTTCAACAGAAAAAAAAAAAAAATCAAGGCTATAATTTGATGAACACTGGCTTCTACCAAAAAGGACAACTTGTTCATAGTTTGTCCTTTACCTCTCACTCCTGCCCACTCAGTTTTACCAGCTCAAGTGTGTTGCGGCTGAACAGAAATGAGGAAGATTGTCTCATTTAAAAACACCTCTTTTTTTTTTGTTTGTTTTGGTTTCATGTTTTTTTGTTTTGTTTTGTTTTGGGTTGGGTTGTTGTTGGTAGTGGGGTTTTTTATCCTTAATCCTTTAAGCAATTGTAGTAACAAAACCAGGAAAGCAGGTAGGAGGGAGAAGAGAAAGAGGTAGCAGAAAGATGGGTGTGAGCTATGCCAGTGTTACATTTGAACAAAAAGTTCATTGAACTGTGGCTTTAGATAGCTCCACCTCACACCCTGTAGTTCTGGGGAGAGACAACTGTCCCAAAGATCTACAGAAGAGAGTAAAGGAGTTAATTCCTCTTGAGTCTAAGCACCCCAAAAAAACCCAACCAACCAAACAAAACAAAATGCCAACCCCACATGAAAACAAACACTCCTTTCTTAGCTTGGAAAGTGTGACAGAAACTCTGAAATTTCGGGTAATATGTTTTGGATTGAACAGAATGTTTCATTCAAGCTGTAAAGGTTTTTTTCTCTTTTTTTTCTCTTGAGTTATTGAAAGGTAACTATGTTATCAAACAGGTATGTTACTCTGCTTAGCAAGCCTGCCTGCACTGAACTCCTCCAGGTCCCCTCAAATGTACTGGAGGCACAGAGTGAAAATTATTGGCTCAATGAACATTCCTCAGGTCAGATCTGACATCCACCTGTGTCAGAGAAATCCAACATTACAAAGCTGAGGCAGAATCCTGGCAGTCTGTGGCTTTGAATTAACCAAAATGCATCTGGAATGACCAGCCTGCAGCACTAACACTAACATAACAAAAATTTTTGCCTTCCACAAGGAAATTTTTACCTCCCCAAGGAACATAGCTGTGATTAGAAAGAAATGTCATTCTATCAGCTATTCACCTGAATTAATGGGCATTCCCTGCATTGCTTCCCAAAGCAGGAACATCCCTTTAGCAGGACCAATGCTTTATAATTTTAGCCCAAATGCAGTTACTTGGAAAGGAAACTTTGTCTTTTTTCCTGAGTGTAGAAAAAGTCCTTTTGGTCCTGTGGGGTCATTCCTTACTTTTTTAAAGTTGTTTAGCTCATGGTGGTTTAGTGAATTTTTTTTTTTGTTTGGTAAGTGTTTATTTGGTTGGTTGATTTTAGTTTGGGTTTCTGGGGTTTGTTGTTGTTCTTGTTTTTGGTGGTGGTGATGGTGGTGGGTTTTTCTGCCACCAAAGAGATGAGCTTTAGTAATCAACAAACCCACAAAACTAAAGCACATACTCTAAACACCACGGTGTTACAGGCTTTCCAAGGACTTTGCAAATGCCTTACCTGGGGAAGGCTTTGGCATTATCCCTGAGTCAGAGGCAAAGTGAAGTGTCACGAAACTGGCTGAGTGAAAACAGGTTACTGTTTCTGTCTGTGTGCAGGGTTTTAATGCCTTTCCTGGTGCTGCTGGCAGTGTGAAGTCCAGCTCATTCCCTCTCTCTCTGCCTGGTAGATTACAGGGACAAAGAGCCCTGCTGCCCTCTACCAAGTGGGCTGCAACTGCTGCAGTCTGGCTTGAATGAATGACTCTGTAAGGGTCACATTCAGGCACTGTNAGGCACTTTAATTTTTTTTTTTTTTTTTTTTTTTTTTTATGATAAAGAAACATGTTCCTGGCTGTCTTTCTACTCTGAATTAGGAAGTAGTCTAAGTAGTCTAAGGTTCTGTGACATGGAGCACTTGACAATGATGATGCACAGGAAAGGGAAGTGATGTTTATATCAATATTAATATCAATATATCATAGATATATCAGTATCTACTATTACTACATATAATAAATGTCCCAGCTGATTTGTTGTCTGCTCTCTCTGTGGCATCAGCAGCACTGAAACACAATCAGAAATTGTTGCTGAATAAGTAAAGCCAGAATGCAAATTCAGATGAGAACAGAATTCACCAAAGAGCAGTTTCCCTGATGTGAACTCCTCACTGACAGTTATTTTTAGATAGGGACATCCCAAGCCCAATCCTTTGTCGCTTGGCAGATGCTTGCCACATCAAAAGGATCCAGCTCATGTTAGAGGGAGTGAAACCTCCCACTAGCACCCCTCCAAGCTGGCTCAGAGCCCATCATAAGACATTCCTCCTCTTCCACTTGGTTCTTTAATTCAGACTTGACAACCTAGGACACAGATTTAAATCCAACTACAGGAAAACTATTAATAAGCCAGCAAATGCTGAGGATGAGAATTCTTAGTGAATTTAAAGCTGAGGGATGATTGCCAAGAATATTTGGCTTTCACTCCCCTGTTGCTTTGATGCCCCTTGCTTTCAATTCTCACAGCATAAGAAAACACTTTTTCCTTCCTCTCTGTTTTATCCCTAATCTCCCCAGGTATAAGCAGTGGAAGAGATGAAGCCCTCTTTCAGCAGCTGCCCAAGGCTGCCTCTCCTCACTTGTCAGCCAATTCTTCCTGCCTTTAATGGTTTTGGCAACATCTTACTCTCCACAGCTTGTTTCCCACCACTGCTGCCAGCCTGTAGAGCAGGCTGGACCCGGAGTGGGGACAAGGCTAGAAAGGCAGTGCTGGTCCCAAGGCTTGCAGCTCCAGATCACATGGCAGGAGTAATGCTGTGGGATGGCAGGGCAGGGCAGCATCTTTCCAAATGCTTCGTGAGTGCCCACCCTCACCAAAAAGTTCACACAACAGGCATAAGAAAAACTATAAAGGGAAGAGCAGAGCAGAAAAGAGAGCTCTAAACCAACAGCAAATTTGCCCTAGGAATTTTCAGGTGACCATAACTATTTGCCAGTTGGGTCACAAGAACATAAATTCAATTAATAATTTTGGCTGGGAAAGAGGGTGAGCAACGATTTGAGTTTTGGGGTGTTTTGTGTTGTAATACTATGTTCCAGCAATTTGATTACTTTTTTGTGTGTGTCTGTGTGTGGTTTTTTGGTTGGTTTGTTTTTTTTGTATCTCCCTCCTTCCCCATCAAAAGGCTGAAATAATTTGTTTTGACAGTTCAGGAAGAAGAAGATGGTGGACCTTTTGATTAGGTATCATTCAAAACATTGACCAACATTAAGAAAGAGTAGGAAAACAGACCAACGATTTCTAAAATAAAGTAAAGTAGAATAAAATAAAAGCTAAACATTTCTCTTCAAGGCAAGTCAAGATTTCTGGCTTGAAGCAGTCTCAAATTTGTTTTTCTATTTACTGTCTAGTAGAAAAAAAAAAAAAGAATCTTTCAGAAAAAGCTACTGGATTTGAACCAAAGTTCTGCCCCTCCAGCTTTTCACCCATTATGTGACAAGCTTTAATAGCCAGTGTGGTTCCCCAGAGACTTTGGACATCTTGCTGTGAGCTCAAGACTTCTCATATTCTGATGTCTGTACACCCAAGGATTCAGGGGATGGCAGCTACTCTTATTTACAGAAGCAAGCCACCATGTAAACATTAGCCTGGGAGTAGCAGGAGGTCCTGCATCTCAAGGACTCTTCCACAAAACATATCTAAGTTATGGCTATGTCTTTCCTTGTGAAGAGATTATTATCTTTCTCCCCATGCCTATGGCAAAACTTTCTTCATTCTCAATGGGAGCAGGGTTGCCCTGCCAACATTTCAGTAACCAACAGGGCCAGCTTGAAGTTGGTTTTCTGGCACTGGAGGGAGAGTTTCATAACCATGAATCACTGTAAACTGTACTGAGGAGTGTCTTCCTCCCTGCCTTCTTCTTTGTCTGTTTCCTCAAGCAACATAGCTGCTGACGGGCTCACCAGGGACATGGCTGGCAAACAGTGAGAGATGCTGTTTCACTGTCAGTCAGTGACCAGACGAGTGTGTATTTGTTTCTGCCTGCTTCCCATGAAATATTATTGATCTGAATGCACCATCAAAGAGTTGGAACCCTCAGCTGTGAAATCCAAAAACATACTGCAGGAATTGCAAGGCCCTTGGAGGAATTTGCCTTTTTCTGTCCCTGTGAAATGGGACACCAGGCCAGTTGTGCAGCAATACAGATCAGTCCTCCCTCACTCTGAGGGAGACTGGCTTCTTGGCAGGAGTTTTGCTGGCATTGCTGAAAGCCTCAGTTTGACTGGTGCAAGCTTATGAGTTTTCCCGTCTGCTGTTCTCCTGCAGCTGATCTCTGATCCTGCTGAATCTCCCTCTGGTTCTTGCTGGAGAGTAATTTCTTCAGACATCTCCCACAGCATGGACCAGGCTGCTCTTGGGCCAGCCAGCTGAGGAAATAAGAATGCCTAACTCAGATGAAAAACTTCAGGACTAACTACCTGTGCTAAAACCACATACTACCATCTTCAAGATCCATTTGTCCTAATATGTATAAAGTCCCTGCTCCAGCAAAGTACTTTAGCTCCAGAGTACTTGCCTCCTCAAGTGCTTCAAGTCATTTTCAGTGTCTTAAGAGTGTTGCTGGATCAGGGCCTGTTCTCAGATCTCTTATTTATTTATTAGATGACTTTTCTGTTAATTTTTTTCCCCCCTGCCTTGAGTCATAACATGGCCAGTGGGTCTTCAGGTCTTAATGACAGTGATTTCCAGGGCAGCTGATGTGGAAACTGTGCGCATCCTTTACCACGTACTGCATCTGCTGATGTTGAAGGACAGAGTGCAACAACCCCTATACTACTCCTCTTCTAGAGGTAAATTCATGCCTTTGCTGAAGATTTGATGAGATCAGCCCTTGCAGCCTTTGCTGATGAGCAAGGGTGGGTCCTGGTACTAGTAAAGATGGAATTGAGGAGAAACAGCTTTGAATAGGCAGCAAGACTGGTTTGAATGTCAAGGCAGGGATTGAGCAACACAGGCTTGTTCTCTAGAGCCAACTCCACCTGCAGTGGGCCCATACACATGGCATGGCTGAGGGATGGGAAACAAGTTGTGAAAGTGGTGAAAGCATGTGCCTTGTGCCTTTTTCACACTCTCACACACTCTTCTGCAGACTGGTGGGGTTCTACCCACCAAGGATAGAATATCCAGCCTTGTTACCTACTGCACTTTGGGAACAGACTCACACCAGGGGTATCTAGTCACTGAGCAGACCCTGGGATCCAATGAATTCATGATTTGCACAACTAATATAGAGGAGGCACAGAGAGTTGAAATTACTCCTGCAAGGTCATTTGACACCCCGTGCCAGATGCCTGTGAAAAAAAGAAAAAAAGAGGATGCACAGGTATATGTGCTCCCTGGGATTTTTCTTTTCCTGACTCTTTCCTTCCCCTATGTCGTTTTTGTTCTGATCTCTCACAGGATCATTTCTTGTTCTAGTAACTCACCAGGTACTTTTCTTTTCCTTTTTACCTCTCTTTTTCTTTATATTTCACAACTGCTGCAAAGCATAGCAAGGCCATGATTCATCATGAATCCCATGATGTGGGGCACAAAGAAACAGGGTGATTTCATTCATGTGACAGTCAAATGTTGCAGTTGATCTGCTTCAGAGGGTGTTTATGGCCAGTGTGAAGGTCTGGATGATAATCTGATGGACCTAAAGCATATAAAGGAAGAAAGATGGGAAAAATAAAGAAAGGTGAGTCCTTGTCCAGTCTTGTCTCAAGTCAATCCTTCTTTTCTTGATCTGATCACTCAGCTTTATAGCAGAACTCTGTAATTTATCTTTGTGGAACTTATATTTGTTGAACCAAAATGTTGCCAGAGAGGGTTCTTCTCCAGCTCTGAATACACAACCAAAGCAGCATTCTATAACAAAGCCTATATACAAAGCCTGTAACAAAGTTCAACCAGGGTACTGCTGCCACAGACCTCTTTGTGGTATTCTGTGATTGGTAAGGTTAAAGGATACAGACACAAATATTTGTAAGGAAATTGTTTTCAGAAGACCTTGCCCTCCCAAACCACAGCATCAGATTAACAACAGCAAGAACTGAAGAAGAAACACGAAAAGGGGTAAGGATTTCATCCTGTAATCACACAGGAGCATTCTGTATGGACTTTCCTTGATTTATATCAGTCCAAGGTGTCACCTGGAGCAATGCATTCCTGGTGTGATGGCACAGTGTTCCCAAAAAGCCCAGTAGTTCCTTCTCTTCTATGTACTTGGTAGCTCAAGAAGAGCAATCTGGAAAGGAGAAGCCACCTCAGTTTCTGATAAATGAGCTACTGGAAGATATATGTGAAGCCATCTGATGACATAAGCTGGACAGTGATTTTATTATGCAAATTCATCATTTTCCGTAGCTGTTTTATGAGGGTCTTAATAATGGAGGCCACGGTTCAATTTCTACACCTTCCTTTAAGGTAGCCCAGCTATGTGAGAGGAGCAGAGTCTGGGGCTTTGAAACAATCTATTTGTCTATCTATCTATCCATCTATCTATGAATATATGTATTTCACTACCAATAAAACCACAACTTTTTGCAAACCAAGGAGGCAAAACAAACAAAAAAGCATTAAAAAAAAAA
>VYXB01006340.1:218172-241459 GCA_013397135.1 Pachyramphus minor
AAAAAAAAAAAAAAAAGAGAAGAAGAAAAGAAATATTTTTAATTGTCTGTGTCTGTTTTTATTTGCAGGTCCTGAATACATTCTACTATTGTACAGCTCTATAAATTATTCCACAGAACTTATCACCACATAGGGGATATATATTCAGTTTCATGATTTTCCTTTCACCATGTCTGTACTTACACTAGAAATTTGCAAGCAGCTTCAAACTGTCATTTCTTTCCTGGTTTTTTTGCTCTGAATTTGGAAATTCCTCTGAAAGTAGTTCTTAATCACCATGAATTTTTCTTACGATCCAACCCAGGGCCAATCAGGCTTAAAATGTGAAATCATACACAATACAATTCTACATACGCTTAAGCTCTAAAATGATGCGTTTTTGCCATAACATGCTTTTTGCATATATAATAGATGACAGAAGTGAATGTTATAAACCTATTATTCATTAACAGAATGGGCAGTTTTGGTACCCAAACAGGCTTAGAATTGTCTGAAAATAATATTTCTGAAAATATTTTTAGAAATTATTTCCAAATTCCTTAAGACGTTCACTTTTTCTCTCATTGTTAATTTAATTCTCCTTTTTATGGAAGCACCATAATTTGGATCTCAGGCATTATAAACTTCACTAAAAAACTTGGTGTTTGGAATTCTATTTTAAAAACTAAAAATGACATCATTCCAACCATTCACATAAGAACTGAAGGAAATATGTTTTTGCAAATTTTTGTCCTGATTATTTCCTGATCTACTGTTACTTTTATGTGACATAGGCACTTCATAATTAGGAGTTAAGACTTTTCTATTGTGCATGCGTAGTGCAGGAAAGTTTCCAGGATCATGTTATTGGTGTTCAATGCTGTGGGGTGTCAGTCTCTCTTAGTCCTTTTTGATCTACTAAAATAGAGATTGAATAAATGCAGTACAATACTAGTGGTTTTTTGCATGTTGCCAGGGCACAGTTAGAGGTCAGGCTTACCCTTTAGAGATGCTGAGCTTTCCTATGAATGTACCTGCCCATTATCTACACACAAGGTCTTTACATTTGCCTGCTGTACTTTGTTTTCCACCTCTCATTTTCTGTCTACACAGGGAGTGGACATGTTCCCCAAAAGGAAAGAAATTTGTAAATATTTTGCCCTATCTTCATTTTCCAGTCAGTTCTAACTGTGGGCCTTCATTACACCATCTCTCTTACTTGTTCATTGATTGACAAACAGCTGGTTTGGAAGGAACCACGAAATTGTCATTATCTGTTATGTTTATTTAGAAACCAGTGTATTCCTTGAGTTGGTTTCCAATATGTGCATTCACCTGTGATCTCCATTTACCTTGAGGCAATCCAACTGCCTGATTGGATACATACGAACAACTAAAAGTGGGATTGTCCTTTTCACATCTTATCCCAGGTGGAAAATAAAGCTGGCTGAAAAGATTATTCTAGATTATTTCCAACAGTATGGTGTACTAGTAATGTATGCAGGTTTGTTTTATTATTATAATTATTATTATTTTATATGTTTGTCATGAGGGTTCAGATGATCTTTTAAAAACATGAAAGTGTAGCCAGTATAATATTTACCATTCTTGCATTCCCTCCTAGCCTTAGGTCTTCCAAGAAAATGAGATGTGACATTTCATGATACATGTCTTAATTTTAACTTGTGAAAGAAAAATTTTTTTCAAACAAATAAGTAAATAAATACAAGATCATCTCATAAATATTTTCAAGGCTTGATGGAAAGTCATATCCTTCTGTTGAAGTAATGTTGCCTTTTCACAGGTTTTACTGGAAGCTGCTTGATGTATTACACTGTTCGGAGGGAAATATTTAGGAAAAAAAGAAGAGAACTAATAAGCTACAACTCTAGATGCTGCCTTTACAATGGTAAACGTCAGCTGACAGAGATTTCATCAATCAGTAGCCCTTACTGAGGATTTTTGGGCTGAAGACTGCGTTACTGTGGGTTTCTCCATGTGAAGGGAAGAACCTGACAAAACTATTCCATTTTATCTCTGTTCCAGGAAAAGGGGCCAATTATCAGCTGTGACACTTTGGAGAATTTCCTCTCTGGTAGTTCAGAAACTGCCAAAAGCAGGGCACAGAAGCCAAAAAGCGTGTGGCTGTCATTGGCCCAAACAAACAAACAAAGATCCCCAACAGAAAATAACCCTCCCCAAAACAAAAATAGTTTCTAAAAGATCAACTGAGAGCTTGTGTTTTACATATCATGTGGCTAGACATAGCGTCTGGAAGCCATCCAGCTCAGCCCACTTTTCCCGACCATCTGTCAGTAGTAGGTTTGCTGACTGCGAGAGCTCAGAGGCAATGGTGTAAAAGGCGAGTGTTAGACAATTGAGTTTAAACATGATAAGAGCAGGGGAATTCAAAGGCTCGATGATGTAATGTGCTAACACTTAGCTGTTGTGAGAAAAAGAGGAGGAGCAGGGTAACACAGAGAAATAAGTTGGTCACCTTTAGGCTGAATTCTCTGGCTCTGACCAGTCTGTACTGAGACCCTGGAATTATTAAACACGCAGTTGGAAGTGTTTGTTTTAAATAGGCCAAAGGTATTTGGGAGGGTAATTCAGATGTTGGCTTGGCACCAGGTTTAGATCTGATGAAAAAACAAGTCACATTCTAGAGAACTGAAAGCTTCTGAGATCATGAAATTATTAACAAAGCTAGAGATCGCCAGAAGATGATCAGGCTGTGAGTTTTATGCCTTTTGTTCATATTGCAAGAAGAGCTGGAGCAGAGGCTTTCAGCATCCTTGTATTCATCCCATTTGTAGATAACATCTCTACTGAATTAGTTTTCCTCCCACCTTTGCTTTGGGTCTACAGCAAAGACCAAAACACTAATAATCTGCTCACCTCTAGATTCACTTGACTTAAATGTGTGTGGCAATTTATGAGAATGAAGTTGAAAAAGGAGGGGGCAGTATAGGCCACAGATGGCTCTGGGTACTCAGGCACTAAATTTGAAACCAAAGCTCTGAACAATGCTCAGAAGATTCTGTTTTAGTCCAAACAGGACTTGGGAAGTGGATCTGCTTTCCAGGAAAAACAGGACTGTGATTCAATACTACTACGTCCCTTGCAAAATGGAAGAGTATTTGCATCTCATAGTCCAGCCTTGAGTGAAATTGTAGTTATTTTCCAAAAATTCCCTCCTGATGAAGGGCGTGCAATCAGAATGAACCTTAAAACTGCTGCATGCATGATATAAGAGCATATCTCAGATATAGGAGACTAAGAGGTTGGGAAAATGCACCCTATGAACAGAATGATACCTACTGGGCTTGAGACAGTAATTGTAGTATTGGGTCTCGTTTGTGTCATTGTAAAAGCTTCTTTTAGAATTGTGCTTCTCATCTGGTCATGAGCAGGCAAAGGGATTTCTTAAGCTCTCCTTGAACAGGGCTATGTTGGAAAAAGCTCAGTCCAGCCTAGTTACACTGGCTGCTAAAATTACAGCCAGTTTGGGAACTGGCTATTAAAAACTCTTGAACGAGCTGTGTTTCCTCCTGATGCTTATTGCTTGTCTGCTGGGAGTCTGTGCTTGGTCCAGCAGACAGCTCTTCATTTTCCTTCCCTCTCACCCACACTGTTCTGGCTTCATCCCAAAGTTACCACTGCCTCACATGCACGTGATGCTCAGCTCTGGATCAATCATATCTACCAACCTCACCTCTGGTATTTAGTGCATGAGAAGTCCTGTTTTCAAAAGCTATTTTCTGTCTTTTACAGTGGAGAGGTGCAGAACACCCGGCCCCTTGTGTCTCTCTGTACCACCAGAGTCCATTCCACCAAGGGACAGCATCTGAGGGAAAACAAGGACAGTGGCTTTGCATGTTTTTACTTCTTGACAGAAGGAACCATATATAGGTTTTAATTAAACTGTCTGTGGATTTGCACCATTGGGTATGACAGTACAGTCTAGCCCTGGAAGCCACAGACTACTGAGGGAAGTATGAGTAGGGGAGTGGATCAGCACCTGCGGACCGATTATAGATTTTGATGTGGTGCCATGACTACGACCTGTGCCAGTAAAAATCCGTATAAAATGTGTGGACAAAATTTACTGCATACCTGCTATAATCAGTTTTAAAATCACACCATTTTTCTCATTTTTGTTTGGGTTTTTTCTTTGTTTTGTTTTCAGTGCAATTTTGTCTTTAGATCAAAGTTATAGAGCCTCAAGAATCCATCTGTAACTTATAAAGTCTCTGTTTTGTTTTACATTTAGATAATTTAAAAATATCAAACTTATATGTATTTTAATTGGGATTTGAAGAATGAGTCCCAGTCATATACCTTGTAAACTAAGTTTCATTGAGCAATCAAGTTTATAAAGCTTTCAAAAAAGGTTGGTTTGGTTTTTTGTTGTTTTTGTTTGTTTGTTTGTTTGTTTTGGGATTTTTTGTTTTTTTTGTTTTAATTAAATTAAAGACTTACAAACTGGTGAATATTGTAATCAGGTAGAAACTGAGGAGAAAAAAAAATCTATATTTGAAAAAAGAGTGAAAGTTCTTTGTTTCCATTAATATATGTTCCTATTTTGTCATAACCTACAAAAGTCACCATGACAAGTGACTAAAACACAGAAAAGTGGTTTCACTGTTGAATCCTAACAGTTCTAAATCCCAAAATAGCTGTGGTTGATTGCCTCTAGGCATGTTCATACAGCAGGTAAGATGGCTCTTCTGAGGAAATCTTGTTCTGGAAACCTCCCTCAGCATTTTGAGGGACATGTAATCACTCTGTCTTTGCTGTCACCCAGTAGCAAACCACTTACCAAATCTTAAAGGGAGTTCAGAAATGCTGAGGAATAGCAGCCCACCTTTGTGCCAGGTCCCATTTACCTGTGAACACAACCTAAAAGCATAGTTGTTGTGTATGTCTGCATTGTGCTTTACGATTTAAGAGATGCTCAACAACTGTTGTCTCCTTTCCTATCTAGCCTTCAGCCCCCTTCCCTTAGCTTTACATATCCTACACAAAACTGCTGAGCTCCTTAAGATCTAGATCATGGCCAAGTATCATTTTGTTGTAAAATGACCGAGACATATAAGATTCGTACACACATTTATAAACTACACTGCTTAAGTCACAGAAGGAAAGCCTAAATGCTTGCTGCAAGTCAAGCCAGAACATTCATCGTTCTACTATTTATTTCCAGGGTTTTCAACATTTTGAATTTTAATTCCTTCAATTTATTTTTTAAAAGCATAATCACAGCTTGTGTATGTGATCATAAAACCCGATAAATCCGGGGAATGCTCAAGAAGCCAACAGAGGAATATCAGCTTGCATCTCTCAAGAGTACTAATTGCAACTCTGATGTGATTTGCAAGGCCTGCTGTTTCATTGTAATCATTATGCGGCCAGCTGAGGCTTGCTTAAAACTACCTAACTGGTGGATTAATCTAGACTAATAAAGAGTTTTCACACAATCAGTAATGTCTGTTGTGAAAAAATCATAAAAGTGTCCTGGTCATGAAAAACTGAGTGAATAAAAAGGCTCATATTTTGTTCTAAAAGAGTGGGCAAGGGAGGAGTTAGGTACAAGGGTTAGCAGAAATTAAAAAAATTAAGATAAAATTGCTCAAAAAATTGCACGAAGTACTGTTGTAATGTGCAAAAATGTGAAAGATAAAAGTAAGTTGGTTCTTCTAGAACCTTTAGGCCTCCTGTGGGTAGAGGGATGATCCAATGTTAGTGTGATCACAAACAAAGAGAAACTTAACCAATCATCAGCATAAAGACATACAAATATTTCTCATGGATGTCACATCTGTAATTTAGAAATGGTGCTCACCTGACAGCATGTGACTTTGTCTGGTTGTTTTGAGCTCTAGTGCAATTCTGGGCCACTGGGCTTTGATTTTTTCCAGGCTACAGACCATGTGCTGTTGTCACTTCTGAGCACAGACAGCAACAGGAAGAGTTGTCCTGTTAGTCTTGTTACATCATTCCTTCAAAAGATGAGGGCTAAGCCAACAAAAGCTGTTCCCTGTCACCATGACTATATCCATTTGGGAGGTTTTCTGGAATAGCGGTAGGAATGAAAGAGAGTGACTTTGTCTGCTGAAACACTGTAGGGGAGATGAGGTTTATGCAGAAGAATGGTGAAAGAGAATAAGCCAAGTTAGGTAGCAAGTTTCAGATGAAATATGTTAAATGAAAACTGTTATTTTTAGGCAGCTCACATCAGAAGATAATAATCCTGGCCACTGTTCCAGTCTATATCAAGACAATTTACAGTAACCTGCCTGATTCCTACTTTCTTCACAAGTAGTAACCCTTGAGTAAAATATTGACCACAGCTGAGTCAAAAGGTTTCCTCCTCTAGACACAGTTCATTTTCTGAAGATTGATGTATAATGAGAAGTGAGTCAGGTTCTCTGGATCTGGCTGAGAACAGACCACATAAACAGCTTGCAAAATAACCACTGAACTGTGTCATCTTCTCTTTCAGATTATTGCAACCCAAGAGTTTTATTTTAGTGCTGTAAATGTAGAAGGCCTCAGGAAGTGCTCCTGATCTACGTGGCTGCAAAGCACAGCAGTGGCTGCATTGACTGATAACTTAAAAGTCTTCCCAGAAGAGTCAGAGAGACAGAAAGAAGGAAAGGCAAATGCACCAGTACAACAAAACTCATACAAAGTAAAAGTCTAAGGAAAGTGCTTAGAAATTGAAACCTCTGCCACCTCAGTGCTCAGGAGGAAGTCAGTGCTCCATGGCCAATGTTAAATGGAACTTGAAGGAACAAGGCACATCTCAGCAGCTTTCCCAGATGTGTCCTTAGATGAAGGTCTTGGTACTGGATTCTCTTACAGTAAATCCAGGGAACTCAGTGGGAACCAACTGTGATTGGGGTTCTCTTGGTGATACTGCGATATAAATAACACCAAAAGGATACTTTGGCAAGCCACAGCCTATGTGAAGAGATTTAGGCAATTCTAAGTATGTATTTAAAAATACCAGAGGTTGAAATTATCAAGGATCCCTACTCTGCTGGCTGCATAAACATGTGCAAATGCCACAGTTGCCTGCTGATATTTACTCCGTGAGTAGACATGACAAATGCTGAGAAGAAGTTGCATATAATTTAAAACCAATCCAAAAATACTTACAGAATCCTGTTGACCAACTTATTCTTCCAGGTGTGATGGTTTAATGTGTTTCTCTGGTTGCTTTGCTGTGCATTGCAGACTCAAATGTAGCTGCATTAATACATTCTTGATGTCCTGTTGAAGACAGGGAGCCTTGAAGACTTCTCAGACTGATTTGCCACAGCAGCAGGAAGACGGATTTAGTTTTCAGGTGGTTTTAACAGTCTGAGTGAGATGGCAGTCTCATACCTTCTCATATGGATTTATACTGCTACTGTAAATAAACCTGGGGATCTGAGGCACATTTTGACCTGCTCTGGCTGGTGCTTTCTGATGGCTGGTAAATTATGTTATCAAAGGTGACATCAGTAAAGCTGTTGTCATCACAGTGCACTGTGGTAACTGGGGCCAGAACACACAAGGGAAAAGATAAAAGGACATTACAGAAAAAATACATTCCAACATATAATGTGTTACACCTAGTCACCACAGTACATGAATAGTGTACATATTAATTGTAGCAGTGATGATCTTGAAAGAGACTAAGAGCTTCTTTCTTTCTTCTGGTTTCAATTTACCAACAAACCCACTCCTGGTTACTGGAAACAACTATCCAGTGCTGATGTGGGGGCCAGCAGAGAAGGCTAGATGGAAAAGTTGTAGCAGTAACAAGGCATTTGTCACACACCTGACATACACCTGCTACGATTCTCTGCCCCTGCCTGCCAGACACATCCCCTCTTCTCAGACAGCCATTCTTGTTCTGTGGGTGTGATTGGTGCCCTCCTGGCACCTAGCTTTCCACTATGGGAGGAATTTTAAAGGCCGGGGAGCACATGTGTTCTGTGGTGACCAGTAGGAGATGGTTGACTACAAAACCTGTGTGCTGTTGTGATTCTTGTCTGGATGAAGACGTCACTTTGTGCATATCCACAAAGAATATTGCAAGCAGTCACAGGCTTGCACTGGCCACACTTGTGAAGCCTGTGAGCCATTAAGAAAATATGCACACAGCCCTGTGGCCAAGATCCCTGTGGGGGTCAGAGTACAAGGCAAAAATGACCATGGGATGACCAGAATGGTGTGGGTTCATCCTCTAATTTGCAGTGTAGGCAGAGCAAGTTGGGATGTCAGCCATGCACTGTGCATGTGGTTGTCATTTTCAGTGGTTTCGGGCAACCTAAATGAACCATATGGGGACTGAAAGCTCGGAAGGGAGAGGACTACAGCCATGTGCAGAGCCTTGCTTAAATATCCTATTCTGTTTACAGCCATTTTCTGCCTTGCTCCTGTTTCTATCGGCGTAAAGGAGAAGACAAGACTTTCCTTCCAGAGCTTTTAAAATCTGAGGAAATATAAGCAGAGAAATAGAAAGAAGAAAGTCTTTGGATAAGATAGGGAAAGGAAGAGAAGCTAAAAACATCTGGGTTGCCGTGAATGCAGAGGAACTGGGTGAGAAGTGGTGGGGCACAGTCAATGGGAAAGCTGGCAGTCCAGCTCCTCTGGAAGTGGAGGAGAAGGCAGCTCAAGAAGCACTTGCTGCTCCAGTTAAATGTCAGTGAGGTAACTTCCAATCAAAGAATGCCTCCTGAAGAATGAGAAAACAAGCAGAATGTCAGGACCAGCTGGCAGTTTGAGAAAAAACAACTGTACAATTAAACAGTACTGCTGGGAGCACTGGACGGCTGCCCCTGCCTCCTTGTCGTCACTATTCAAGACCTGTCAAAAGAATAATAAAAGGTTCTATAAAAAGAAGACAAATCTCAGGCCGTCAGAGCAGCAATGAGACTGGCCAGAAGGGGTAGAGTGGGACTTTTGAAACTGTGTGAGCATTTAGAGGCCTGCAGAAGTGGCTGGTTTTGGAGACATGCTTTCTGTCTCCAAAGGTGACGAGGCAAAGGAAGGGTCTGCCCATGACCTTGCACCATGCAGGGGTCAGGCCCTTTCACTCATCAAAAATGCATGAAGATTGGTCTGTCCCTTTGTTTCCTTGTGGTTTTCATCTGTCAGAGTGCTAAAGAAATGCTGGAGGACAGGACTGTGCCTCTCAGGACGCTGGTCTGGAAGCCTTCAAGTGGCAGCTTCATCCTGATCCCAATCTTCATCCACCTCCATGCCTTCCTCCTAGTGCCAATGCTGCAATACTGTCTTGGTGTTTTGGCCTATGCCACCATGAGAGGTATCTCATGTGTCACTCACCACCACTCACCAGCTCCTCATTTTAAATGACCTGATCCATAAAAATTACATGCTCAGACTTGAGAGGAGTCAGAGATAAAATTTCACCCAGGCAAGAGAGATAATTTTCATTGTCTCCAAAACATGGAGTGCTGGAGCAGGGCAGATTCCTCCAAGTAATAAAGGCTAGGAAGGAAATTGTTTTTGAAGGCCAGAAGCCTATTCTTTCCAGATTTAGGCACAGTGATAAACATCAAAAGGAAACAATGGATACCCACTTCTGCAGGTGTTTCCTTCATATTTAGCTGCTCCCCTCCAGCCTATTGGGAATACTGTTCTTGCCTATTGTTTGGTAAATTCCAAGAATCATATTTATATCCATTATGTGAAGGGCTGCATGCTGGGTATATATTCCCCTGCGTATACATGTTCCCCTGTAGCATGGCTACAACGTTGTGCCAGCTGGAACATTGGATGAGCCAAACTCCAGCCAGGTTCCCCAGCCCAAAGCCCAAGGACTCGAATTGCACAGTCCAAGATACTCTTATCTTCCTCCAGTGAGAACATGGAAAACAGCAAGTGTTTACTTTCATGGACACTCTGTTTTCCAGCATTAGCAAACATTTCTTCACGCCCATCTCCACCACACCAACAGCAAGAACTACTCTGCTTTCCTGCATCTGACCTGAAATAACAGGCTAGTAGTAAAAGCCAAGCACGAGAAGCCTAGCCAATGAGGAGGAGGTGGCGTTCTTGAAAACAGCTTAGAAGTTTTCCTAACCAGAAAGAAACATTGGATAAACACCTCAGGAAGATTAGCTCATCCAATGTGATGAGCCCTACTCCTGGAAGTTTCTGTCTCCACCTTTACTTGGTTGAGTCAGAAGGACAATTTCTGGAAACAAAAGTCAGATGAGCAAAAGTTTGAGGGATATCAAACTTGGTGTGTTGATGTATACATGTTACTAGAACAAGCAACGTCTTGGGGTGTGTCACTAATTTTTTGTCTGTTTATATGTGTTAGATATAGAATAACTATTCTATAGTAACTTTTCTATGGCATCACTTTCAACTTTCTACAGTAGAAAAAAGATATAAGCATCGTAATTTTCAAAGAGGAAAACTGAGTCACTGAGATATAACTGATGTTTCCTAAGTACCATGGCATGACAGCAGCGTAACTGGAGGAGTACAGTCCTCAAGTCTCTCAGTGTTTTCCCCCACATTTGATTCTACATGTATGTGGATACCAGTGTGCATGCTTAGAATATGAAGTCCTGCAGCCCTAATAAGAGGAATTACTTACTAATGCAGCTACAATTTTTTAAGACACAATAGAATCCAAACCAAGACTTGAGATTCCCAGTTTTCACGTTCTGATATCTGTAATGAACAGCTTAGATGAACCACTGTATTTTAAAGTAACAAAAGGACCACACATCAACGAGAGCAAATAAAACTGTAACAAAATTCCAATCAAAAACCTAGACTCGTCTCCAAATCTAGCTAACTTCTTGAACATTCAGCAGCTACAAACTCAGAATTCAGTTTAAGCTTTATTACCCTCTAAGAGAGTAAAAGTCACCTCTAAATTGAAGCCAGTGTGCATCTTTGCAGATATTAGCGCAACCTATCAAGTACAACTGTTAATTCACTCTCCTGATATACCCCTTTTATAAAAAAAATTGAAAAATATATTTTTAACATGTGGGAAATGAAGGCATTCAGCTTTATTTAGAATAAGGTCTGTCTGGCAGAGGAGATGCTCATCATGATACAATCTTTGATGGCCCATCTGTGACAGATGTCAGTAACTCTTCTGTAGGTGTCCCTCCAGAAGAAAGTGCAATTAAAACTCACCATCCCTACTCCTTGCCACTTTCTCTGGAAACCACTGTTGACAGAAAAGCAAACAAAACCCCAGTTTCTCCTTAAAATTCACCTCCAGTTGAAGGTAAAAGAAAGACTTTCATGAAGAAAATCAACTTACTATGTGTTTTTGTTGCAAGCAGTGATGGAGAAACTATGGTTTTCCATCTCAGAAAAACTCTTCAGTTCACAGGTCTTCTTTTCATCAGCCCCCTGTTTACAACATACCATTCTTCAAATCGATGTTGAAATGGAATTTTTACCCCAGTGTTTTTGTGTGATGGTTAAATTGTGCATTTCTGATGTAGCAAAAGATAAAGGAAAACATGTATTATTCAGCTGAAAGAAACTTTTTATTTATTATTATTTATAGCCTTTTTTGTAGTGTCCATAGGCCTTTGTCTCTGAGCACTTCCCAGAGGTCAGTCACAAGCAATGTCCTCATTGCTGAGACACTGAGCAAAGGCTACAGGGCCAAACCTCAGTTGGAAGTGGGAACATATCCCCAGACCTTTGGAACTCCTCTGCTTTGTACCATGTAAATGACTGATCTTCTTTACCCCCCCATCGCCACCCCTGCTTCTCCAAGTGTTTTACATGTCAATCCCAGAAAAAAATGACTACATCCTTAATTTTAACAAGGATGTGCCATCAAGCACAAGAAGATCATTCACAGTGCTTGGAGCAAAGCAGGTGGGTGAGCCTTTCTAGGTTGACTATGTCATTTGGCATGAGCTCTCTGTTGCTTCATAGAGATGAAACAAGACGTGTGAGGAAGAGTGACTTGTTTACAGCATCTTAATAATTAATAACCACCCTGGCAAATGTTTCTAGATGTACACATACTGAGTCCCAAAGCATGATGTGCACTTTGTATCGTGTGCAACACGCGCTCCCTGATACATAAAATTCTCAGTGGCCTGGAGTTTGTCAGCCTGTTGATTCTTCTGAAACATATGTTTGTCTATTGAGGGAGCTGCATGATGAGCAATTTCAAAAATGTCCCAATTTGGAAATGTAGCTGCAGACAGTGTTTTAGAGGAAGTGCTCTGTGATTGAAAGCTGAAGCTGCACCACGCAGTTCAAATTAGATTTGGACATTGTGTACACTGTCAGTTTGGAGAACTCTTCAAATGCTTGCCAGAGGTTTATAGAAAATATGGGTATGAGCCACAGACAACATCTAGTTCTCCAGTTTCTATTTAGTTTTAATCAGACAAACCCCTTCAAACACAAAAGAGAAGGAACCTTAAATTTCAACAGGGAACACAAGAAAGAGTGGGGCTGGAAGGAATGAGAGAATAGCTTATTCCTCCATAATCCTTGCTCTTCACATGATCCTCAGCCTGCTGATCTCAGTTAGTTCTGGCAAGAGCAGAAACCAAAGCTAGCAGCCTGCAGGTTGTTTGGAGGAGAGAAATAAAACAAACACTTTGGCACCAGCTACTTTCTTGTAACCTCATTTGTTTCATTCATCAGCTGTTTTTCTTAAAGGTGGTTAAGCAATAAAACACACCCTTAATTACCCTTTCTCTTCTTCTCAAATATTTTCAGGTTTGTTTTTTTTCTTTTTTTTTGAAGTTGCAGAAGTATGAGAAAATCCTGGTGCATTCAAGGTCTGGTCCAGCACCCACTGCCCTCAGCAGACTTTGAACAGCGTCCATGGGCCTGGGTTTGCAGAAGTCTGGATTCCAAAGGGCACTTAATCACATTAGCTGAAATCCTGCTGATTTCACTGCAAACTTTTTCCATCATGCTTGTTAAAGATGAGGGTGCTGTAAGCAATTTTCCCTTCACTGGGTACGTTTCAGTTCAGCACAGCAAAGAAAGCTCAAGCTGAGCTGGGGCCCAGTTGATTCCAATGGGATTAAGCATTTATTTACAGTCAGGCATGTGTGTAAGCACCTTCCTGGATTACAGCCTCACATTGACTCAGGTTGAAATGACTGTGCTTGTGCTGTGCTGAAACAGGGCTTTATATTGTCCTTTGAACTGAAGGCTGTATGTCTTGATGTCTTACTCTGATGGTTGCACTGAAGGACACTGTGGGTTCCTACAGTAAGTCTGGCTCCATGCAAGACACAACAAATTTTTTTCCATGGGGTTAGAGTTCACAGGACCATGGAAGAATTTAAGGTTGACTTGCATGATTGTGGCAAATTATATATATTATTTTTAAAAAGCCCTAAACCACAAATGTGGCCTAAAAGGCAACGCAAATCATTAAGATCCACATCTATATTTTATTTAAAGGAGGCCAGATCTTGTTACCTTTCTGTGTGTGTGTGTGTGTCTGTGAGCAACTATTAATTGACAAGGAAATTCTATTCAAAAATACATATCAACTGTGCTTTCATGACTACATTGCCCTACCAATTAGATGCAAATTATGAAATAATATATAAGTCATGGAAAGAATAGCATGGACCATCTATTATAATGCAAACACGTTCCACGGCACAGTGTTCTGGCAAAGCACAATGGTGCCATAGCAAATCAGAAAAAAATCAACGAAACAAAAAACCTCAAAGACTGTAATAATAATAATAGAAATAATAATAATGAAATGTAACACCAGAATAAGAAGCATTTTTTATAACCTGACACAACGCAGACTGGGTTCAGTGAGATTGCATCTGCTGATTTCAGAGGGAAGAGGATTAGGTTGTTCTTTCCTGTGGATGGAAACCAGAGAGCTGAAGCTGTTTGCTTTTGTCATTCTCAGCAATTTATCTAATTTACCAAAATCAGAACTGTAACTCTTTTTTTTAAGTCTTTGACTAGCAAACATGAATGAAGTTTAGTCCTTCAGCCTCTCAGCCTCAAGTTAGCAGTAGCAAACATAAACAGCTAAGATGAAGTAGAAAACTGCATGCCAAAGGAAAAGCCAAGAAAAATAACTACACATGTACGTGAACACATCCTTCTGAGTGGAGAGTAAGTAGTCCAAGACACAATGTCCTTTGAGGAAATATGGGTGAAGTCAAGATCCTTTGACTGCCGGATAGTGGGAAGACTCTTGAGACTTGCCACATAATGCGTCTCCTCCAGCATTCTTGATGCAGCCAAAATGATAACTGTCCCTTTTCTTCTTTGGGGCTTTCTGACACCATCCCTTCATGGTGAGACCTTTGGGACATGCATGGAGTCAGTTAACAGCAGTGCTATCTTCTGCAGCAATGTGATATCGCAAC
Organism: Pachyramphus minor; assembly: GCA_013397135.1. NCBI lineage: Eukaryota > Metazoa > Chordata > Aves > Passeriformes > Tyrannidae > Pachyramphus > Pachyramphus minor. The sequence continues at coordinate 232,536 of VYXB01006340.1, forward strand.
TAAGATCAGATGGGTTCTGCATAAGAGACTGGACAGACACCCAGAAGAGAACAGGCCAACTGCTCAGTGTTTGAAGAAAAATGAAAGGACAAGTGTAAAGCAGGTGGGGACTAGAAGCACATAGATTTAGGGCTGTGAGTCATGCCTGCAGATGGATTTAGCTAAGGCAGCCGCTGCCTCAGCTGTTTGTCCCAGTCCTCTGCCAAAGGTTATTCTGGGCCATCTAAAGGGACTGGGGACCCACTTGTGTCACATATAAGCTGAAGACACACTACAGAGGCTCAGGCAGCTCAGGGGCAGCTATAACTCTGGTTCAGCCTCTTGATCCTACTCACCTGCCAGCAGGGAGTCAGGACCCCAAGCGACAGCACTACGGGAGGGCTGATGCCCAGAGTTGCATGTGTAAACCCCTTGTAAAAGATCAGGATCATCAAACGTAACTAAAGAAACATGGTGTTCAAGAAACACTTTATTCCCTTTTTTAGAGGTCAATAGCAAAATTTCTCTAAGGATTTTTGAAAGTAATGACTATGGGACACCACAGGTTTTAGTATCCACCTCCCAACACCCAAAGTCCTTTTATAAAATAGGTCAGATGCTCAATATCTTATGAAAATAAGGTGTTGCAAGCTCAAAGAAGAGTATCAGTATTTCCCCCAGCAGGAAGTGATGCCCCTGCACCTACAGGCTGCTACTTCCACATAATAACTGTATGGTCTACAGAAGAGTGACACCATAATATGTCTCTCTCTGTACAGAGGTAGCACAAATTTTCACACTGGTTGTACCTAAGGGGACAAAAGTGGTGGAGGAGGTTGGCTGTGCCTTGTGCTCTGCCTTTGCCCCCGTGTGTTTTGAGGTGATGCAGCTCCCTTTAGCAGAGCTCCCCACTGGACGCATAGGTAAGGAGAGGTCTCCAGCTGGTGTGGAGTGGTTCTGTTGGTATCCAGCCATCCTCTGGAGAAGATGCACTGTGAAAAGTAGCCAATGCTACTTTGTGCTCCTGTGGTGGCTCAAGCATTGCATTCAGGTTGGCCCCCATGCTCCAGCACACCCTACAGGCTCCCCAACAGACCCTTGGGCACGTTTTGTGTGTACATAGCTAGCAGCTCTACCAACAGAGACCTTTAAAGCAAACATGGGTACATGTACACCAGGCTGGAGACAGAGCAGTGGGTGACAGCAGGGTGGACATACCTTGCAGCTAGCTAATTCAAATGGTTCATTATCTGAGGCTTTGGCAAGACCTTTTTAGGGCCTCCACTGCATTTTCCCTACCTAATCAAGCTGAAGGCTAGGCATAGACCTCACTGCCAAGGCAGAGTACTGAGTGTCCCAGACAATGGGTCCTTCTGGGCAACCCAGCCAGCTTTGCTAACAGGGACAGTTCGTTTTGGAGTGATGAATGCCATGCTATTGGCTGAAACTTGTTATACACACTGAATTCCCTCAACATGATCTCCTGACAGAAGAGAACAGAATACAAGAAGGCTTGTATTTTCCCTGCTAAAGCATTTACGAAGAAACACAAAGCCCAAAGAAAGTACGCCTGCTGGTTCCTTGCCTGTGTTACCCACACTGAGCTCAGTGCTGACAGAGTTTGCTGAGATGTTGGGAAATAATGTGTTTTTGGAACACTAAAACTATCATTGCCTCTGATTAAAACAATCCAGCTCTCAGTTTGGTATAGTCATGATCACACACTGTTCTAAACATATATTCCAGCCTCGCTACTTACATTCCCAGTTTCATATCTGAAACCCGTGATTTCATGGAGGTCACTTATGCACCTTGAGTGAAGCAACATAAAATTGCCTCCACTGTGGGTCTGGAAATAGCTTTCCCCACTCCTTCTCTTTGTATATTTGTGCAAGTGTGTGTTCACATGTGTGTATGTTCTTGAGTTGACATCTATTAAAGACTGATCTCATTTGTGTCAAACATGCCACCTACAGGGAGCGTTTTGGAGCAGTCAAGTTACAGGAGATAGATAAAAAAGAAGAAGAGGTAATGAATATGGAGCGTAAATGCTTTAGCAAAGTAATGGAGACGTACTAAGAGCAAGTGAAATTTGACCTTCTGGCTGAAAACCTGATAGCGAACCAATTGGAGAACTTTAGAAAATTGGATCAGCCTCAATGGGCACAGAGTAAACATTGGGAGTGCAACACAGTCTTATTAAACATAATGCACATTTAATGCATAATTTTATTGCAACCAATTTCATGCTACTGCCTTAAATGAGGCTAGGTCTACTTCAGCTGTAGCAGTCCAGTACCATTAGTGCCTCTTAAAAGAATTGCAAGGCCAGTAAACTATCACTGGTCTGATCTCTCCCTTAGCCCGTACTTACTGCTTCATAAACTCTCCTAGCTCCCATGGCTTGTAGTGAGATCTTGTCTTCGTTCAGTACGCAGCTTTTGAAACACTAAACTGTTTTGGCAAGTCTTCACAGATGGGAATGTTACAACATTTCCATTTTATGCTGGTGCAATAAAGCAGTGAACCTTTACAGCTATAGATCAGTCGGCTGAATCCCCAGTCTTACAACAGGAGTTCCTGGAACCTATACAGTCAGACTGGTGCCGAAGATTTCTCAAGCACAGCAAGCAAAATTCCATTTTTCTAAGTGACAGCAGCAGTGTTTGCCCTCTGATAGGAACAAGGAACAAGGAAAACAAATGATGCCGAGTGCTGAGAATGTGAGTAGCCCCCTTCACAGACTGATAGAGTATGGCTGCATTAACATACAAGGAACTGCAAAGAGGGAACAAGAAGGGTTTCATTTATACTATCAGAGCACAAAAAAGCCACACCCTGAGTTTCCAATCACTGCTTGCTGAGGTCTTCACAGACAGTAGAATTGTTACCTGCACCTTGTAGAAACACTGGCAAGTGAAGAGATGCTTCAACATCAGCCTGGGATTTTCCAGGTGTAAAATACATTGTATGTATAGCTGACCTTGAGTTTCAGGCGTGTATGAGGCCAAAAACATGATCTGAGCCCTCCCTAGATGTGAGATTCGTCCTTTATGTTCTGTCACAGTAAGCTGCTAATAACATCTGCAGAACAGTGCTGCTGGAGCTCTCTGCAGGGGACCTGTTTGCTAGGCACCACACACATATGTACACAAGAGATATCTCTTGCCCTGACAAGCTTTAGGATTTCAGCTAGTAGCAAGATGCAGCACAGGGATGATACACACAGAGGAGTGGAAGAGGCCACCACTGTTGTCATCAAGTGGTACAATGTCATGAATCAAGCCTTCAGTGACAGTGAAATAAACACATTGGCTCCCTTTGATTCACATCCTGAATTTTCGAGCCCTTCCTCCTCTGATCACAACAGCTAGGGCTCATTTCAATATCTTTAACCATGCTGATGTGGAACTGGAGGTTTAAAAAAAGAAAAAAAAAGACCCTAACACTTGAAGTTCTTCATTCATATTCTGAGTATGGTAATGGAGGAGCACTAGAAATGTATTTGGAGTCTGTTGATATTACGCTACAAAGTATAATCTCTGCTATCCTGTTCATTTGAACAGTGAAAAGACCTCCAGAACATGTCAGAACTGGACCTAATATGTTGTGTTCCCACAGACTAATCAGGCTGTTCTGTGGTTTTGTGGTATATTGAACTTCACTGCTTTTGGTAGGCAGAGAAACTGAGTACCTTTTCTAAAACTCCATGAATATGTGGACTTTGAACTTCACCTGGCCACCCAAATCTATGTAGGTAGGCTCAACAGTGGGTGCACACTTTTTTGGAATTGTATCTATGATTCCAATAAAAGGAGGCAAATTATATCCCTAAACATCAGAGGTTGTTTTCCACAGTTATGGAATGATAAATTATTCAAAAATACTCTATAGATAATTCTTTTGTTGCCATTTCCTCTGAATCAAACTCTGAAGATATGTATCTGATTGTGAACATACTTGAAAACTGTTGGTGCTTATGCAAGAAGTTTTAATAATCTCTAGCTCTAAATAGCATTTAATTAGTAACCCAGTAGCATTTACAATGTAAACACATGAATAATTCTGGAGGGGAAAAATAAGAAAATAGAGTACTTCAGCATCAGTCTCACCAGGATTTGTAGACTGGAAGGAAAAATTAGTTAAAACAACTGGAAAGCCTTTTGATGCTGTCATGCCAGGTTGTGGGATTTACAGCTGGTGTGCTGGATGTAGCCTGTAACCTCATGTCACATGTCCATGCACACATTATTTTGAGGGGAGGAATAGGCAGAAGTGGAAAGTATAACTCTAGACTTTGTTGAGGGATGTGCATATGGGAAGTCCACCAACAATAGAAGCAAAAAGATAGTTTGTCCTCCAGCAAAGGAAGTATTTCACTGTCTCTGCTTGAAGTCAGCCTAAATTTCAAGAAGATGAAAGGTGACCAGATAGAAAATGGCTGTTCTATTTACACACTGCACATGTAAATGCACATACCTACCTTTACATTCATTTTCAGACAGATATGCAGATGTAGAGAGAGAGGCACAGACAAGGTTCTGACTTCTCATCTGATAAATTCTTGCCTTTCCTACGCAGAAATGTTGGAAGCAAGGATGCTTGTAAGCTCTTTAAGGCTTCTCATGGAAAGAAAGCATTCTCCAAAACAGAAAATGCTGAATGCACACCTTTGCTTTGTAGCTGTGGCTACTCACTTACAAATGAGCTTGGTTAGCCACCTCCCAAGCCAGAAATTCACGTTTAATGTTGAACTGCAGTGTCTGTGTCTGAATAATCTTGTCCATCTTTGTAGAAGACATGGTGAAAACCTGCAACTTTACATTTGCTAGGAAATTATGGTAGATTTGACATCACTCATCTCCAGATGAAATGAAAATCTGGAAATTACCCATGAAATGAAGGTTTTTTTGAATAGTGTTCCAGAAATATCAAACTGACCTTGCTGTAGAAACCATCTGCCAGTTGTAGTCATATGTTTAAATAGACAAGCCAGATGCAGCTGGAAAAAAGCAGAGAATATTTCCACTCTTCAAACTTTTCTATATGTTTGAAATACTTAAAGGCTAAGAATGACTTCTCTGAGCCAAATCAGATATGTCTTTGTTAGACCATCTCTGACACAAAAATTAATTGAAAACAATAATCTTTCTTTTGCTTAAGTCCTGAGACAATTAGAGCCACACTGAACCTACCCCTCCTTAGGGGAATGCTTCTTTTTGGTCTTACAGCTTTGACCACTACAAAAACAGCTAAATTTTTTTCAGAAATTTTAATTACATCCTTCAACATCTTTCAAATTGAAAACAATTCTAGTGCAAATCATCAACAGCTCTTGTGGATATTTTTAAATAAAGGTTTAAATTAGTATATCAATATTTTATTGATAATCTATTTATTTTTAAGTGGGTGCTTAAATCAGCTTCTATTAACATGTCTCATACTTGTAGTTTATTACATTCATTGCTATTTCTGTTACAGCTGCACCTGGAGACAGACATCTCCATTGGTTCAAAATAACAAAACCAATAATAATAACAACAACAACAATAACCAACAAAAGCTCCAAACAAACAAAACCCCAAACCAACAACAAAAACAAAAACAAACAAAAAACCCCAAAAACAGAAGAGAGGGGGAAAAAAAGGACACAAAAAAGGGTTTGTGTAGTTTTATATTCTGTAACAGGGAACTGCCATGGCTTGCTTTATCCTGAAAACACAAATCAACACAAATCAGTAGAAACCAGTGCTTGTAAAAGAAGCACAGAAAACAGTTAAATGTTTATATTCTGTGTAAATCTTATGAAACTTGCTGCCATAATATGTTAAAGAGGGAGGTGCCTTTTCAAGGAAGACCTGCTGTCCATCCTTACTCAGGACAGAAGGGCATGGTGAGGGTGATTACTTGCTTTCAGCCAGGGTCCAAGTCTGTCTTTTCGTGTTGTGGTTTCTCATGTGCAGGCAGTGATAATTCAGCATCATGAAAAAACATAAATTGTCAGATACACAATGCTGAGATGAAAGGAACATTATCTTTTACAACAGGCCAAGACTCTGAACTTTTATGACATTCTACAAGAAGTAACCAGAAATGACATAACTGCTCTTGCACTTTTCTAATTTCTATTCCAATTTACTGTAAGCCTGGTGTGATAAGACCAAAAATGTATTGTAGCTGTGGGCAGGTTTTAAGACCTTATTGTTCTAAAACCCTGAAAATCAGGATTCTTGATAGAAACAGTGATAAACTCCAAAGTCTGACTGTATTAGCAGGAGAAGCTATCATATAGAAAATTTAATAAAGATTTCAAATGTTCCTTCTGTGTCCTAAAGCCATTATTCACTGCTAAAGGACTGTAAATCATGAAAAGTCTCAGCAGGCTTTAATTTGAAATATATATACATAAAATATGCATCGTTCTAAACCAATCAGACATTTAATACCAGAAACTAAATTCCCCTCTGTCTTTATCCCATCCCTTGTTTTAAAACACAAAACTCACTTAAATAAGAAAGGTGGATATGGGAACACATATGCCATACTGGAGTACTACATCAGGTCCTCCATGGAAAGCTAAGGAGGGAGGCTGTCTGTTAGAGAATATGTTGTCCAATGACTCAATAAATAGATGCAGGAGGAGGAGGGTCTGCTCCTAATCTTACAGGTAGCTCATGGAGTAGTGTGGTGTGGTAGCAAATTAATTTTCCTCTTTTAAGCTCATTTTTCTCCTTTCACTGTGCTGTGAACTCCTTTGGACAAGGCAATCTGTCTGGGCTCAGCTGCGCAGGGAAGGACTTAGGAGACAAGCTCCCTGGGATTGCTGGGGTAGAAATGGGACATCTCTGCACTCACCTGCATCATCCACTTCGATGCTTCTCTCCCAGTGTGCGTTCTGCTCTGCTCTCCCATTGTCTTTCCTGCTCTGCCAGCTTCCATCGAGCACTACAGTAAACTGGTGGTGCTTTGGCTATGAGGCATATCCATATCCGGCCTGGAGGCAAAAATTGCTGACAGCAGAAAACTCAGACCTTGTGATTGTGATTTCTAGAGATTCATACTTAATGTTGTGATATTTCAACTTGTCAAGATTGCCCCCGCTTGGGAAAAAGCCCTGCACCAAGTACACAACTCCTGTGATGTTTGCGAAGGACACAAGAGGAGAGGATTTCATCCTGGGGAAGCTGCACTGATGGATTGCAACCACATCACCATGAACACATGTAAAAAGAGCATGGGCATAAAGAAAATCAGGTGATACTGGAAAATCAGGAGAAGCATGGGGCTGTCCAAGTTCTCAGACTGTTTTTCTTCTCAGCACAGAGGCAGCAGAAGCTGCCAACCCCAGAGCAGTTGTGACAGCCTTGCTTGATACTTCTCACACTGAATTGCACAAACAGCATCTGGGAAGGGAAAATGACCTCCAGCAGAAGTGAAACCCTCTGGCTCCAAGGACATGGCACTCATTTCCACCCCAAGAGGATTTGGCCCACCCTATCCAGCATGGAGGGAGAAACCAAAACACACCTCCCTTGGATGGCTGGAGCTCAAGTTGCCATTTGCCTGTCTGGAGTGAGATGATTTGTCAGACACCAGCTGCTGCAAGCTCTGTCCTCTTGGGCACACTTGTTATTGCGTTACAGCCTGCCTGAAGAATGTGGGATGCTGTGGAAGGGAAAGCGATTGCAACCTTCCTTGCTCAAATAATCTGAGGACATTTTTCTGTGAGAGCCTCTGCCATTCATGGGATGTTCATAAAGCAATTGCCAGCGTTAGGAAGGGAAAGAGGGGGTGGGGGAAAGAAAAGGGGAGGGAGAAGAAGGAGAAGAAGAGGAAAAAGCCAGGCTGGCAGTGGTGGGGAAGCTCTTTTGTGACCACACAAAGAGATTTAAGACTGGATGGAAGTGGTCCCCCCACTCGCTCGCTCCCTTGCTGCGTCTCCTCTGTCTCTGAAAGAGTTACTCAGGAGGATTTCAAGGGTAGGTTTCTAGAGCGACACCATGTCTAATTATGTACGAGACAGAATGAAAAGGTGTAGGCCTGTCTTTCCAGCTCAGAAAAAAATGTGGTGTCCTGCGAATAAGAAATGAACAGACTGACCTTTTCAGAGCTGCTGAAAGAGAAAACCAGATGTATTCCTCAAGAGTCACTATGACTGAAGGGTGATAAAGGCTTGCATTGTGCACTTGAATAAAAGGAAAGCTAACCAGAAAACAGCAGCTGATAATAGTCAGGCCAGGCTGTGCTATTGTCCAAGGCACAAATGTTCAGCATTGGCCTAGACCACACTGCTGGTATATACAGCACAGACTTGGGGGAGAAATTAAAAAGAGAAGCAGGAAGGCAGCTTTTTTATTCCTGCTACCTACAAGAGATTGTGTGAAAATGCTAGCAGTTGTAAGACCACAGAGGAAGAAAATGATCTGGGATCTTTTCTCCACCACACACAAACACAAACATGCACACAAACTCCATTTCTAGCATTATGTTCCTGTAAAATCTGAATCTAACCATCTGCCAAATGAATAGACAAAACCCAGCTTGTCTTCCAGGGTTCAGATGTAAGGGGGTGGGTAAAGAGGAAGCATCACACTGGTGAAGAGGCTGGAGCTTTCTGCAAAACAGCAGTCTCCAGAGCTCAGGTCAACCAGCTAGAAACAACAAAGGCTTAATTAAGGACCAGAGGCTCGTTGGGGAGCACTTGGAAGGAATGATTATCCCCCACACCAGGCAGGTCTCTGACACTACCATAAAACCCAGGAAAAGGCAGGGAGGGAGACCAAGAAAAGGGGGTTGAAAGGAATGATTTCTGAGGGAGGAAAAAAAGAAGAAAAGGAAAAGGAAAAGGAAAAAAAGGAAAGTTTGGGAAGGGAAGGTTTGGAAAGGTTGGGAAGAGAAGGTTTGAGAAGGGGAGGGGAGGGGGGGGGGGGGGGGGGGGGGGAGGA